>JAQMCX010000043.1:18577338-18619243 GCA_029814765.1 Acanthurus leucopareius | reverse complement strand
CCCCCCCCCCCCCCCCCCCCCCCCCCCCCCCCCCCCCCCCCCCCCCCCCCCCCCCCCCCCCCCCCCCCCCCCAAGGGCCTCTCTTGTGAGCTTGTGAGTGATCATACAATACAGAGTGGAGAGCATTAATGAAGTTTATACGCCCCTCATGTTTCTTTTCTCTCTGTCCCCCACTTCTCTCTCCATCCCTCACTGTTCTCTACCACTCTCCATGCATACATGGTTAGCACATGAGGGGAGGGGGGCACAGAGGAAAAACAATTATGCTCGGTGGTCATAAATCCACAGGATGTAATTCACAGGGTATTCACTATTAATTCATTGAGTGTTTATAAATGTGGTTAACAGATGAGAAAAGCAGCCTGAATGCTAAAGTAAATTAGCCTCTAATTAGATTGCCATTCATGAAATTCCCTTTCAAAAGTGTTTGACGCAATTAATAGCATGTGAAATTGCATATTAATCCAATACAGAATTATACAACACGCTCATGTTTATGCACGTCTCTCGCCAATTTGAAAAATATAATGCTGTTATTGCCGTGGTGACACCGTGTAAACATGTTATTCCTCAGATGTCGTCACTAGGTCTCACCACATTGTGGCAGTAATGAAAGAAGCAATGGAAGGAAGTTGGTAAGGAGGAAAGTGAGAAACGAAGCAGTGGCAGGTACAACAATTTGTTCTCTAACCTTGCAGCACTGACAAGAGTGTGAGATGCAAAAGTGAAGGTTTTCTGATTTTCTGATAATCAGGGTTTGAAAATGTGATGGACACACCATCCAGTAGCCATCATGGATGGTTTATTATTGACTTTGTTTTTATGCAGTTCCACACTGTAGGGCATGAAATAAACTGAAAGGCTCCATGTGGCTGTAGGGAAGTATGCGCATGTAATTTCAGATGACCCTGGCCATCTATGAACACAGTTATTTACATTCGTAATACACTTCTCTGTTTGTGTGTGTGTGTGTCCTCCACGTGCAAGTTTTTGCCAAGGTTGGCCACTCTGTGTGGCAGTCAAACTGACTGATTGTGATTGCAGAGGTGGCAGAGATTGTGATGAAGCTGTGTAGGTGCTGGGGGTGAATAATCAGCATCCCTCCGAGGTAATGGGGAAAAGGAGGGAGGGAGGATGGGAGGGCCTGCATAAGAGGTCCAGCATGTGCGCGTGTGGGGGGTGGGGGTTGGGGACGGTTGGGGCAGCGGGATTCTGCCTCTTGGAACCCTGCGTTCGGTGAAGCTCCATGCCTAATGGGGGGCAAAGAAGTTAATTCCACTGCACCGAAGCTTTATCTCATTTTCATACATATGAACGCGCCAGGCCGAGATCGATTACCGCAAACAAATTGAAATGCCTGAGACCAAGGAGGCCTGCAGAGAGGGAAAGCAGAGAAAGACGCTTAGGATGGGGGGAGGTGGTGTGCATGTGTATGTGTCTATGAATTTCTGAGAGTGTATAAGGAAGGCAGAATTCACTGATATGGACAGAGAGGCGCAAATCACTTCCGCATACTGATTTTCTTCCCTCCTGCATAGACACACATACCTCCATTATTTAGCGTCACGCATTAAAACTCAACTCATTCCAGTTGATGCCACCTTCCTTTTACAAGATATTGCAGATGGAAGGTTATGAGCAAATTCACAAAAGTCCTGGTGGCTGGCTGAACAATTAGTCTTCAAACAGACCCTCTTTCCCTCTATTTTCTTTATCTTTCTGTCTGCATGAGCTGCCACTACATATACGCAATCCGTTTCTCATTTCATGTGCCTTTCTTTCTCCATCTCTCATTAAACATACCATAAAATAAATGTCCATGACATTAGTCCTCTTCTATATTAACACTGTCATTGACTCCCGACGGTCATTTTTGGCACTTGTCTAAAGCACTCACAGCTTCATTACTTTCTTTCCTCCCTTTCCTTCCTTCAGTTTTTGCTTTTATCTGGCCAAAGAGTGCCCTGTTATACTTCCTTCTCTCCTTCCCTCTCTCTCCTTCTCCTTCTTAGCTAAACCCCTGTCCGTGGGCCTCTTACAAGTAAAGTTTTCAAAATTCCCCCTGTGACTCTACACATTTTCTTTGGCACTCCTGCAAATAACACCTAATACAGCCCACATACATATCACACAGTGTTGTCAAAAAGTTTAGTGGGTTTAGTGTGCCTGTGATACACCTAACATTGTTTAAGCCCTAATCGAGTACACTGGATTTGAAACAATGAGCATGAGAATATAAGCTTTATATGCAGTATACTGCCTCGATTTTTATACTAGGAGTGTGTGATGTATATCAATCGAGCCTAGTAGGAGAGACTACTGCGCATGTGCATTGAGAACACATGCAGTGTTGAAGCATCACAACACACCAAGCTAACGTAGCCGCCTGCATGGCACGAAGTTAAAAATGAGTGAACAAACAGCACCAGGAGACAAAACACACAAACTGCCAGCCTCAGAACTAGTTTAGTTAGATTTAAATTGCTAGTTGTGGATCATCCTCACTTAAATGAAGGTTGTTTGGTTTCGAAAAAGACATAATGTTGCCCAAAAGTGTGCAAACTATGTCTGATAGCTGCTGCCATTAAAGACAGCTTTAAATCTAACTTGTTTCACTATCGGCGCATCAACCACCCCACAGAATATGAAGACTAACTACTTGCATTGACAATTTCAGTTTTTTGTCTTCTACAGCAAAACTATAACTTAAGTCATCTACTAACTCCTACCTAAATTACAGGTCCCCTGAAGTAGCAAATGATGCTCTGACAGATCTTTATTAAAGACCCAGAAGATCATAAAACAACTATGAACATATCACTAAGCAAGGCATTTAAACCCCAACTGCTCGAGTAAAGCTGTTCTGCACCCAACAAAAATCACTGATCATAAAAAGCAGCTACCCGGTGTGAATGTAAACTATGTGGCTGTAAAGTAGTGAGATTTTGAAAAAAGCATTTATGCTCAGCAAATCTGTGCAATGTAAATAAATAAGATAAAAAAAATAAAAAGACTACAGACTACACATGAATAAATCTCGTTCAACTATTGCACTCTGATGTTCTCTAAATACATTTTTTGTACAATTTAAATACTATACATGCTGTACAGATATTACACAAATTTATGGCTGAATTATACCAAAGCTGGGAGAAGTGCGTTTTTTTTTTTTTAGAAAAATATGTTCACTCAGGCATAAGAACAGTGGCATTAAATGCTTATTCAAATTAAAAGCAGCTAGCTTTGTGCAGAGGCTCTGAAACTTGGTTAATAGGCTGAGCTCACAGTCAGGGCAGTGAAGCTCAGAGAGGATAATTGAACAGACAGGTCATAGTTCAAGGCAAGCTATGGTGACCTTTGTTGAAGCCCAACAGTTACACCCAGATGGCCGAGCTGCTGCTCAACTGGGAGAAGACAGACAATAACAGACGCTAACAGACACACCAGGAGGATTCAAAACTTAGCCTTAACCGTGCTCAGATCATCATCAATAATAAAGCATGTTTCAAGCTTTTCATATTAAACACATCATTTCAAACTGTAAATTCAAGAATCACACCAGAGGGGTGCTATAAAAAGACAACATAGCAGGATGCTATGTGTGATAATTAGCCCTGGCCCAGATGCCTGAAAATTTAGGTCTAAAAGCAAAGACACAATACGAGTCAAGAGAAGGAGTAAAGGGAGAAAGACGGAGGAGATATGGTTTCATATATCTACTCAGGACCTGGCTATCTTGTTCACACTTCCATCAAACTATTTGAATTCATTCATTTTGCAATAAGTCCTTCAATCCTGCCACTAAAAGCAGGTGTCACACTACTCTAGATTCAAATTCAAAAATATACACAATTCAAATGGTATGGCAGATGTTTTTAATTCTTTTATCTCAACGATTCACAAATGTTTAAATCACAAGCCAGTCACTGGGACATCTAAGAGCAGCAGAAACAGCTGTTTTTGTTTTGTAAACATTTTAAATTGAACTAAACCTAATTTTACCACAATACACTTACAAAATCTATTCAAGCATCTAAGAGAACACCAAGGGCACGTGAGGACACTGTTCTTTCAGTCCTACTCTCTCTGCATTCCTTTCCTTTATTCCACTCCTCCTCTCCCTTCCTCTTTTACCCCCATCCCGCTACACACACACACACACACACAACATTCAGTGTGCTGTCTGGGTGCCCTCACGCTTCACTGCCTGGTGCTGCGGGCATACTGGGCGTCACTCTGCATCACTTTGCATTAGACTCCACTGTATCCGTTCTGCTGTGTGTGTCTGTGTGTGTGTGTCTCTGTGTGTGTGTGTCTTTGTGTATCTGAGAAACAGAGTCAAAGAAGACAATTGTGCATGCATGTGCAAACTGTGTGTGTCCATCTGTACACAAGGACGCCAAATGCTATGTGTGTATAAAGCGTGAATGATGTGTCTGTGTGTATGCCTTCATGGGTTAGTGTGCGTTAATTAGAGCTGATTAATGTACAAGTAGTGGTTGGAATGCAGTTTTAGAAAATGAGGGAGAAGAGAAAGAGTGCTGTTAATTTGATCATAACACTCACCTTTGGGTTTCTGATCAGCAGCCTGCAGGGAAACAGAGAGAAATTGACTTAGGAACTTGAGTGAGGGGGAGGTTTAACAATCATTCAAAACAGCAAATAAATAAAAAGTGCTATGACACAACTTGGCACTTTCTTCAACAGGAAAAAAATTAGTGTTACTGGGCAAAAATTTCTCTTCAAATAATTCATATTTTTTCTATTTAATGGCAGCAGTTACTGAACAAAAGTTAGCTGCTGTTGGTTAACTTTAAGTTTTTTGCAGACAAATTCAGCCACAGATTAGATAAGATTGGAGACTAACTTCATTATCCACATTCTTCACTGGTGACTCAACATGTGCCCGCTAGTGGACTAAAAGTAGATGTGCACACCTTCTTTAATAGGTGGGTCATGTGAACATGTGCCTCATTTTCACCTTCACCTTTTTCTGAGCGACGTCCAACTTGGTCTTTTCTTCTTGTTTTTTCTTTTTCTTTTCTTCCATCAAATGGTTCTCTTTCTTCTGTTGCTAGCTTCTCTCAGCTGTTCAAAACGAAAGGAAAAAAGGTAATGAGCAAAACATGAAGCAGGAGAAGGGCTACAGTCCAGCATAAATGCTCATGTGTCACACTGTCTGTACAAAAACAAAAAAAATCAATCTAAATGCAGCACAAAACCAAATTATGTTCCCAAATACACATACGTGTGTGCATATGAACTCTTGACCCGTTACTTTTGTTCTGTGTGCAGTTCAGAACCAAAGTGCTCTCAGTGTTTGGAAAAACTTTCCTATCTACGATCATCACTTCATATGAAAATCAAGAACAAGTTCAGAGGACCAAATTCTCCCATAGTAAGAAACTAAAAAAGAGAAGACAGAATTATGAGGGTGCAAAAGGGGAAAAAGGAAAAATAAAGAGAAAAAGGCACACAGTCAAAGAGAGAACAAGACAGAGTGGGAGAGCGAGAGTGAACAGCATGATTGAAGGCCAGTGTTTAAGGGCTGGCTTAGAGACAACAGGAAATGGCAAGAAAATAAAAAGCAAGGGATCAAAAGGACTGAGGGAAAGTCAACGTAAAGGCCAACAGACTCAGAGAATAAGACACAAAGCTTTTCTTTTTCATAAAGATCTGTTTCCAGTGGGTGTGAGTCAAACTAGCTAGATACGTAGCTAGCCCAAGGGCCAGGGAAACTAAGTCCTTCAGTTCAGCCTGTATTTCCTTTGGCACAGCTTTAGTGACAGCTCCTGGAAACTATTAGAGGCATGAGCTGGGCCACAGGGGCTGACTCTGTGTGTGTGTGTTTGGACTCCACTTAGTGCGATGGACACTGATCTATGATACAGAACCATCATATCAAATCAGTGACAGATCTTTCTAAATTAGGCAAATACATTCAACCATCTCTATGTCAGTCTAAAATTATATTCTGTTCCTATTTGCAGGCCGTCCTGCAAAGACTGCATGCATACATACACACCTGCCTTGTACAATAAGCCACTTTGCTTCTACTGTGTGATCTGAAAGGACCTGATTGTTTTCAAGCCTTTAAAATGTGTGTGATACTCATGATTATATTTTTTTTCCTTGGAGAGGCCTGTTTTATTAGTATTACCCTATCCAAAAATAAGTTATGAATAATAGATAAATGACGGTATTTGAATAACAAGAGGGGCTTATCAAGCAAAATGTCAAACATTTGCTAGTTCAAGATTCACAAATAAAAGAATGTACTTTATTTTTTTGTTAATACAATTTTTTCCCCTTTTTTAATTTGTTTTCTATTACTGACAATTAAACATCTTTTGGTTTAAGACTCCTAATTACACAAACAAGCTAATTCAAGCTCATTTTTAAGCTCTAAGAAATCTTAGAGTCATTTTTTATGATTCTGACATTTTAAAGACCAAACTTTTCCTTGATTAACGAAAAAACCTGACAGATTAATCAATAATGTACATCATTAGTTGACACCCCTACTGCTGATTTATGTGTACATTTCATGACAGGTCAACTGAACACAAAATACAAAATGTGCTTTGATGGGGCTCGGGTATGAATCAAAAATCTGAATGTATGAATGAATCACACTGCTTTAAACAGCAGATTAATGAAAGGCCTGCCTCCCATTGTGTCGCCCACTGGCAGGTTGAGGGGGCTGTCAATCAAAAAGACAGGAGAGGCCTCACAGAGATTGTCTGATGGTGTGGGAATATCTTCACGGTGCAGAAAAAGAAAGCACATCGATAAGGGTTAAACAGACATGCAGATGGGCAGAGAGAGGAAGGGAGGGATGGAGAAAGAGAGACATTGAACACTGTTGTCAACAGTAAGTTTAGAGCCAAACTCTGGGGAAGACTGCCAGACTAGTGGGCATGGCAGCAGTGTAAATGAAAGAAAGGAGATATCCCTACATTATTTTTTCCTCCTCCATCTGGATTTTCTCTTCCTCATTCTCTGTTCCTCCTGTCATTGCTTTTATTGCCCTCCCTTTCTCTCGTACATGTGCAGAGTCCTATTTTTAATACCGAGGAGTCTATGTGTGTGTCATTGTGCTATCTCAGCAGCAAGGGGAAAGCAACCCTCAGGTAATAAATAGGAGCTCAAATTATGTGTTGGTGTTTGTGTGCAATCAGATAATTGTATGCAGTATGTGTAGAACACATACAGTAGCTTATTTATAAGTCATTCTCTCCCACTACACGGTATATTACCATAAACCAGAAAATAGAGAATGAAGGGTTGGAAGACAGTAGCAGCATGAAAGGGATTGGGAGGAAACAGGCTTCTGCCATTAACTCTGGGTGCTAGAATTTTCTTTCACCATCAGCTGCTAGTGACAGAGCCACTACAGCAGACTGTGTCATCCTGTTAGTCTAACACTTCCCCTCCAGATGACAGTGGATCTACCCTATCCTGTTACTGCTGTCACGGAGTATGACAAAGAATTAGGGCCGAGGAAACAAATGTAATATCATGTGTGAAAACACTACGGACAATGTATGGTTAAACAGTTGTTTTTATTTCTGCAATATTGGAAGCAGTCTGGCAGAAATATTGTTGTTATGTGAAAATTGAGCGAGCAGACAATTGTCTTTTGAGCTGTCAAAGTCAGTGCTCACGTAAGCTTCCTTCCTGACCTATATTTCCCCCCACAAGTACACTTACCTGCTCCTCTTTGTCTCTCTCTTGCCTCATACTCAGTTTTGCTGACACCAGCAACTCCTCAGCACTGACCCTGGGGTGTCTCCGTGCTGCCTTACAGCATCAGGTTTACCCTCACTGGCAGTATGACACTGCAGTTAGGCAAAATATGTCCTGTTTTTAAGTTAGTGACCTACACGGCCGTATTAGGTCATTCTGTCCTTTATTTTATTAAAGGGGCTTAGATAGTCTTAACCAACATAATGCAGCCAGGAGTTTAACCAGATATTATTTAGCCCTTGCACTTAAAAAGCAACTGCTAATGGCTAGCGAGAAAGAGTTAAAATAATATGTTTCCCATGAAATGCAAAATTGTAATATTTATATGTTATATTATGTTAGCCGGCAAGCTGTTCACCAATATTTCCAAGTGAAAATTGTGTACTGTCCGAAGTTATAAATGTGTGCAAAGCTGGCAGATGCTATCAGTCTGTTCTAAAAAATTAGCTTCAGTGCCCAAGCTTACAGTTTGTCAAACCGAAATGTCTTTTAATTATTCTTCTTAACACACACAAATAACATTAAAACAGCATGAGTTGTTTATATGGACCTCTGTTATTGCTAAGCTACCTGCTATCCTTGGGCCTCTAGGTAAGCATTGCTGATCACCAAGCTTCTGTTGTACTGGATGTGTAGATATTGAAAACATATATAAATATTTATAGTGTTATCCAACTCCAATCATACTACAATAAATAAGCCTAGATTAAATACAACATACGAAGGAACATTTTTTCTTCCTACTTTTCTATCTTAATGTGGGAAGTAATCCTGCATTGACTTCGTCGCACATTTTTAGAACACAGAGCTAAGAAGAAAAATATCCTAAGTCTAACCAAACCGGGGCCGCTGGGAAATTGTGAAGAAATTGCATAGTGAAGCCATTTCCTCTCGTGTGCTGCACAAAACAACTCCACATCCTTGGACTGTAGGGCCTAACTATAAAGAAGGAGGCATGACAACAGGAACATACTGTATAGGAATGAAGGGGGTAGAAACACACACAAATCCTGTCACACAGAAATACACAGACACACATGGGGAAGCTTGATGCTCACAGGCAGGAGGCAGTCTGTCTGATGCCTGTCTTTTTCTGCCAGGGATGCAGAGGAGAGAGAGGTGGGAGGAGGAGAAGGAAAGATGAGAATTGGGGGGTGGAGGGTGGGACAAGCAGAGGATGAAAGCAGACGCAAAGAAACACCAATTAAGGACGACAGCCGCCGGAGAACCAGACAGGGCACGGAGAGAAAGAAGAGAGACTGTGCTGGAATAGAGAAAAGACAGAAAGAATCCTCGCTGGCAAAATGGAGGAGTTGGAAAAAAAATCTGAGCCGAGCACTACTGAGGCTGGCATAAAAAGGAGAGACAGGGAGGCAAGGAAGGCAGAGAAAAAAGCACCCGAATATCCATGCACCTTGATCACTAGTATCTAGAGATTCAGGGAGAAAAAGTAAGGGTGAGGGGAGTGGAGTGGAGGGTGAGGGGAGTGGGTGACAGAATAAGGGGAGAGGGAATAGAAATGGCTGTGGTCTTGTGAAGATTGGGAAAGACAAAGGAAGAAAGACACCTAAATCAAGAGAAACTCAAAAAGGGAAAGAGCTGTAAGGAAAACATGCGGCTTCATGTGCTCTGATTGGCTGTCAGATCAACCACAGGCAGACAACAGTCACAAAAAAAAGGAGGGGAGGGGGGAGAACCGAGAAGAGACTTTCCTCTCTCACCAAAATAAAAAGCTAACATGGTCAGGTTGTGACCACAGAATGTGGTAAATCCACTCTCCACCAACAGAACCATTCAGCCAGTCACCAATTCCCTTGGCATTAGAGAAGCCACAGGGCTCTCCTGAGCCTTATTACATGGAACATTATCATGGACAGCCCTCACCTGGGGAATAATTCCTCAAAACCTGCTACCACTGCTACACACCAACTGCTCTCCACGAATGTCTGTAGAAAAGCATTTGTGTTTACTCAACCTCAACGGCACGAGGAAAACAAGCCTGTAAATTCCACAGCTGATAAGCAGTAATAACAATGTTGTTGGTGGTGGGTGTATGCACCCCACAGTCACACTAACAACCTCACTGGCGGCTTGGTTTGTAAGCATTCTGAGCATACCAGCTTTGCTTTTCAGCAGGTGGAGAGAGCGGCATGTGAAAATGCAGCGCACTTTACTGCTGCGAGACTGGACTTGCTCAATAAACTGTGACAGAAACGTTCTTGGTTGTTGGAATCGATAGACTGGGGACCGACTGAGGGCGAAAGGGTGGGAGGAGAGCAGCGATGAAGGGGGAGGCAAGATGGAGAAAGTCAAAGAATCAGATAGTGGGAGAGTCAGACCTGCGATAAAAATAACAGCTTTGAGGTTTGCCTCTAGAAAATTAGCTCTCAGTGTCTTGGCTGCATCCTCTGCCAAGTCGATATGAAACTTAAACATGACGGCAGCTCATTAAATACGAAAACAGCACAATGCACAAGACCAAGCAGGCCTGTTCCCTGCTAGCACCACGGCTAAAGATTACTGAATTCAACAAGAAGCTGTCAAGCTGAGTTTGTTGGTGTATGTATTTGTCTTTGGGAATGGCTGTTTTGTTTTTGAGAAAATATGGGATTGTGCATTTTGTTTATATGTCTACATACACATATTTGTCTTAGTATGAACGCCTGTTTGGCAGATTAAAGACTATTTGGTAAAATCCCTGGCAAAAGGTCCAGATGGTTAAGGAGTGGTGTCAGCATTAAACCAATGGCTGACCTCTTATGACTAACATTAAGCGGAACACCTAATACTTCCTTTTTTTAACCAAGGTCTAATTCATTAAAAAGGTTTATATTTGTGACTGGGAGATCAATAGAGAGATTGATCTAAGCAGTCATTTCATATATCTCTGAAATGACTGCTAACAAGGAATACAAATCATTGAACCTGAACTTTTCCAGTTAACTTTAAGTGTATTTTTGATGCTCTGTTATTTTACCTTTTAATAAGAATAATCAGTGACACAGTCTAAAGCATGAGTATTATTGCCACGGTTAGTTGCAGCACATGATGCATGCAGACATATGAACTAATCGGCAGGGCTACACTCCCTCCAGGTTACTTTGACATACCGTCTCCCCTGTGAATTCACAAAAACGTCACTCAACAGTTCCCTTGCCGAACACAGAGAGGTGTGACGAGCGTGTATGTCAAACAACAGCGTTGGTGTCTACTGTGACATATAGCAAACACCTCAGGCAACGCTTTCCAAACAATAACAACACAACGTGGCAGTAACAATCATTTACCATGCCTGTTATACAGCGGCTGATCTAATTCTCTGCTCAGAGGGTGGGGAGCTCCTGGACCTTGTTCTCTCCCTAAGTTTTTCAGTTAATGTTCATCTTCTTCTTTGAGGGAGCGGCTTGCTGCTGCTACATGTGTTTTAATCTAAAGCTAGTAAGTTGCAGCCTTTATACATTGTCAGGACACTCTAATGCTGGCGAGATAGATCAGCTGTTTACAGAGACATTGATTTGGCATTGTGACTCACTCCCTTGTCACCTTTGAGGCAGAGCAACGACCCCCCATAGTGACATTTATACAGAACAGTGAGGCACAATACACCAGTCTTAAGGAGTCTGTGTAAAATGGGCTGAGGACAGACAGAAAATTAGGCTAAAATCTGTGCGTACTTGTAGGAACAACCCTACTCTGACATAAGGAGGAAAGAGAATCACTCATGTATATTGGAATTACACTTGTTCTGGTCAAACGATAATGGTATCAGCAGCATTTTCAAATATCTCCATTTGAGGAAACTCTACAATGTTGAATTAGTTTTGACACATTGTGTAAATTTAAAAAGTTAGGTTTTTTAAAAAGGAAACATACTAATGTAGTTGCAGCCTAGGTAACAGCTCAGTAAAGCTACAAGGATGAAATTGGAGATGCAGAAATATCAAATAGAATAAAATGGAATGCAAAAAGGTAGAATGGATTAGTTTCTATCGAAACTAAAATTAAAAATTTATAACTTTTGTTTTCTTCACCTATTGAGAATAAGCATCTATCATTCTGTGATCGACACTCTCAGTGACTTTACTTATACAAATGTATACATGTGAATTATATGCTCATGATAAACAGTAGTCCTTAGTTTGCTAAGAACACTAGAAACTATCCATTTCAGTATCAAAACAGTAGAAGAGAAGGTACATCATGATACGAAAGGCTAGTAGCTTACTTGCCACAAGTCTTTAGCATTCACAGACACTGAGAGTCTTATTGAATGAGGCAAAACAGTGGCAATATGAATTAGGCAATGCCAAACTACATTGATAAATTTCAATCCACACAAAAAAATTTTTTTTTTTCATTATTAATTTTGGTCACAACTCAAACATCAAGAAATGTTTTGTTGATCATTTACACCACTCCTGTTTCATTAAACCAAGTTCTTGAAATAAGCTCATACAATCAAAACACACACAGTAAAAGTAAACACTTGAACTTCATTGACAGTAGTCAAGTTGATATTAAGGCGATAAAACGGACTACAAAGCAAACAAATGACCTGAGCTGACTAGCCGAGTCATGGCCCAGCATAAGGGAAAGGCAGCACTTGCTAGGTCTATTTACATAGCTGTAACTGAGAGCTTTGGAAGTGCTGTAGGGCCTAAATCCTTTTACATAATGAGAGAGGCTGTCTAATGTTGGTTTGGAGCAGGAAAAAGGGAACACTGTAGGCTGGATGTCCTGCATATTCTCCGGCGGCGTCCATGCAATGCCCTCTCCTTCTCTCCACGTCTCTCCAATTAGCCGACATGGAGCAGAGGGAGGGAAGGAGGCCCCCACCGAACCTTCGCACATTGAACATTCCCCTGGACCCCTGCCAAGACTCACAGGCAGCAGCTTGCTAGTTTCAGCTTTGCCTCCCCCATCCCCCTACCTCCATCACGGCCTGGCTTTACCCCTGGTGGGCCCCCTAACTCCCTTCCCCCTTTATTGGCACAAGTTGCACAAGCAGGAGGGGGTTATAGAGTCCTAACAGCCCCCACCCTCCCACCCCCCCACCAGACATCCATAGGACCTCTTCCATGTAAAGCCCTGCTTTTGACATAATGCAGGAGTTCAACCCCATGTTTGCTGTATACAAGACTACTGGTCACAAGTAAAACTCAGACGGCTGCCCTTCACACATTACTGAAAATACATTTGAACCCTCCTCTGAAAAACTACATACTATTTAATTATATTAACAGAGAAAGCAGCTCAAATTCATATTCAGTTGCAATAAGGAATGGGGGAAACCATATCACACCCCCCACAGACAATCTGTAAATGTCATAGTTGCTTAAAGTTTACAGGGTGACATTTGTCCAGCTAAAGTTTTGGTGACGTTACTTAGCAATCAAAGTTGTTAAATCTATGTAAATTCCACACAACAAATCTTCCCATCCTGCAGTTGGGAATCTTGAAGTAATCATGGTTTTTACACGACAGGACTGATCAGCGACAGGGGTCATACATTACAAGCTCATTCACCAAGAAGAATCTCCAGTGTGTTTGCCTGGTCTCCAATATTTTGAAGCACAAGAAACGACATTGTCCAAGTCGTTTGTGCATTGATTTGAACAAAAAAAGAAGGCAAAATAAAAAAAAATATATGGGCAGCTTATGGGTTGGGAAATATGGGCACAGAGGATTGTCTTTTTTGTAGAGATTTGGAGGTAAAATAATAATTTTCCAATCAAACAATTAAACTGTCTGCCTTTATTTTGGTTTAGCAAAGATGAAAAATTTATTAATGATGTAATTATATCATTGTGCCCACTAGAATTAAACAAATAGACTCAAAAAGACTGGTTTCAAACTATTGGTAACCATTCAGATTGCATCTTTAGGCAATTCGCAATTTACCCATGGCCATTGTTGATCATTGGATGCAATGATTAACTTGCCTCTAATCTCTGAAAAATTGTTACCAAGTGTAATTCAGGTCTAAAATCCTGTGGCTTGAACTTGGCATAAGGACACTACTACTATTTATCTCTACTACTGTCAACACCATGGTTCACCCCCTCCACTTGCTCTTACAGGCATATCACAAACACTCCTCATTCAGTACAATGGTCACAACAAACAAAACAGCCTGGGGAGTTTTTATGATGCCCTTCTAAACTTCAAAATATCTGCCACAGTGCAGAGAAAGAGGGCAATGGCTTTTGGCAGCTTCCAATTGAATCCAGCTGATTCTACTGCCAACCCCTCCCTACTAGTGTAGCACCCTGCGGCAGAGTTAAGCATGTTATCTATCAGGACTGTGCCAGTTGTTGGAAAAAAAAACTAATAATCAAAGGTTCAGTTACTCCCACAGTCTGGCCTGGGCTAGATCACTAACAGGGGAATGGGGTACACAACGTCAGCCACTTTTCCAAAGCATGACTAAAAGGGATCTACCAGGGCAAAGGCAAAATTTCTGATGAGGAATAGAAATATTTCTTGTTAGTTTGAAATCACCTGAGAAAATTAAGTAACTGCTGCTCAGAAATAAACATTCAAACAGAAGAAAAAAAAACAAAACAAAACAGCGACACAGGGCAAGCTGGCCCAATTCAGCTACAATTTGAAACAAAAGCTAATGATGGCAACCTGAGGACTGGACTAGTGTCAATGATTTGTAAAGAGTCGGACAAGGGAGAGTAAGCTTTGGGTTTACTTTCAAACAAATAACTGTGCCCCTTTAGTGTCGAGGGGCTGCAGATGAAGTTGCTGCCAGGGTTTGTCCTCATGGCTTTGTTACAATACTCTCTAATCACAACAATGTCTGGATGCCAACCGCCTACAGCCTGGTTGGATCCAGAGCCAACATGGGTTATGGGTTTCCTGCTAATGCACTGCCAACAAAGCAAAAGTAGTAATATAATTCATTGAGACTAGGCCCTAGTGAGAGCCTAAATTTCTAACTTTGGGTCTTTTTGCACTGTGGAGGAACCAATTATAAACGCAAGATTGAGACTGAGCCACCTGCTGTGACTATAGTGGTAGCTAGGGTGCTAAAGCATCTGTGTCTGGGTGAGGGTGAGCCTAACTGTAAGGTATTTAAGAAACGAGCAGACTCCCTTCCTCCCCTTACAAGGTTTTAGGTCTTTCTTTTCTCCCTATTCACTAGTTTTACATACACACCAGAGGGCCCCTGCAACATCTTTTCACAGCCACCCCCTTACTGTGCGCACTTCAGCCTTTTGGAAAGCTGGGCGGGCGTATAGAAGACCCCTGACCCTTGGTAAGAACAGGGCTCTGTGTGTGTGTCTATGAGTCAGCTGGGTGTCTAGGGCATGCAGGAGGCAGCTCACGACCTGATTAACAACTGCAGGGCATTAACCAACTGCCAGGGCTTTGAGCCCTGACATAAATGGTCACACACTCCCGTGGAAAAACACGGCAGACGTTCCCACGTGTGTATTCTCTGGCTGATTCAGACACAGACACAACACATTTGTGTTAACACGCTCACAGTCCAAAATGTAGCAAGATGTATTGCACATAAGGGCGCGTAAGAATAAACACACATGTATGTAGTGTACATACATATGAATGTGCAAACAGTCTTCCCATCCGGCTGCAAATATACACATGTATGTGTGCCACTGCTGCTCACACGCATTTTTCATTTCATCACCTCACTGGTGTGTGACGATAGAGATAAGACATTGGTGACAGAGACGTCGGGGGATGGGGGTTGAAATTGAACGGGAAATTATGTACTTCAATTAAGACACGCAAAGGAGATATTAAAAGCTATACTCCAGTGCCTGGGGACAGGATGCAGGAAGGGGGATGCAATGGAAGGCGACAGTTCAATCAGAATCCCCTGCTTTCTCACCGAGCCGGGGGGTGGAGGAAAGGAGGGAAGCGAGACAGGACAGCTATGTTTAATAATGTACTTAGAATTAGTGTAGAGGAATGTACAATAGTAGTGTTCAAGATACATGCTGTGATACAGCTTCAGAACGAATAAAGAGGGGTGACAACGGTACAGCAAAATGCAAGAATGTGTCTCCGTCACATTGAGAAAACACTGCACCTACAATGTGCAGGCACCAAACACAGCATCTGACAAAAGTATACAGCCGCGCTGTTGTTATAAGGTTCTACTTTGTCAACCATAACCCTACTGAGAGTATACTGCAGGCCAATAAGCACACTGTTACCTGCTTAATACCAATAACATTGGAAAAGGCAAAGCAGTGGAGTCAATCAGTTCAAGACAGAGAGCAGTCACACTACACGCTCACATGTACAGAGTGTGCTCCAGTGCACTCAGCCAATCATGAAAGAGGGATGATATAACACAAAAGTTCCAACATTTTCATGCCAGGCCCCTTTAAATAAACACTACAAAATTTTATCATCATCAAACTTGTTATGATTATCCAAAGGCAACACAATCAGGACTAGGGTTTTCTGATCAAACAAATATCACATTAACACTGTCCCTAATTTGGCAGGGTATCCCCTATTTAAAAGCCTTTTGGTTTTTGGGTGCTCACTGGGCAGACTAATGTGTCTCAATTTAAAATCATATCTGAGGTGATTAAAAATGAGTATTGTGTAGAAATCGCCAAGTTGAGGCACCATAAATAAACACAGATGATTTTTAAGGGGCGTTTTAATGATGTGGCACTTGACGTTGCTTGCTGTATTTTGGTTGTAACCGGGCTGAATACATCATGAAGACACAAGTTTATGCCATGGAAAATTACGTTGCAATACAGTAAGTTATTTTGCTTTTTTATTTGACATTTGACATTATTTTTTCAGCTAGCTTCTGTACACTTTCCTCTCGCTGCTGCGACTATAATTTCCAAACACTGAGCAGCCAAAACATGTATTAATATATCAAATGAGAGACGCTGCTGATTTGAAACTTACCTTGCGTTAACCACAGCTTTGGCAGCTTTCAGTGAAGAGTCGTTGCATGGCAGAAAAAAATAATGCAGAAAAGCATTCTCCGATGTCTTTTCTAAAGTTACCCGTAAAGAGACGAAGCAGAGATTCAGTCGCAGACTGAATAAAGTCAGACTTGGCAGATAAGCCGACTGCTGCTGAAGCAGCTTGGTGACAAGATACCGAGGTAAACAACGGCTACTGAGCCAGATATACAAACACAGCAAATACGGTGATTTATGCTTCGAGCAAAAAAACGGGGAAAAAAAATCAAAAATAAAAATATGCCGTGAAAAATAAACTTGCCGAAGACCAGTTTACTAAAACGTCACGATATAATGGGGGGCGGGGAAGGGAATGAAGCACCACTAAAAAAAAAAACAAAAAAAGAAACACGGATAAAATAAATTTTAAAAGCAGCTTAAATATGTAAGCTAACGTTAGCACTGGTAGGTGTCGTAAGTCGCCGACCGTTGCGAGGTTTTGCAAACCAGAGAAATCAGGCAGTTTTCGTTTAAAAATCGCCGACGAGTTCTCAAGCCGACAGCCAGCCAGCCAGCCAACTTGTTTTAAAGTGCAAAAGAAATGTTTTTTGTTTAGGTCGCCAGCTGGACGACAAGCGACGGGCTGGCTACCGCGAATGCAAAGTGAGAAACGACTCCGGGGAAATACATTCTGTGTGGATCCAGACAGCGGAGCGGACAGTCATAGTAGGCGATCAGTGAGCTCTCGTTGTCAGTGGTCTCGCAGCCATCTTGTTCAAACTAACAACACTGCAGTCTCCTTTTCCTCCTCCCAGACAGACCAGGAAGTGGCCTCAGATACGTCACCCCCGACCAATCAAAACACTAGGCGCTGACTCCGCCCAGCGCAATCCGGCCCGCCCCCGCCTCCTCCGTTCTCCAAAACCTCCAAGCGGCCACAGAGGATGGACAGGCAGGATCTCATATTTCCAAGGTAATTGCTGAAGCATGCAGCTAACACAGTGTGCTTAAAAAAAGAAACAAATGCGTGGCTGTCATAGATTTGGAGGGATGATGACCGTACAGACACAAGAACACAGCACATAATGCCAATGAATAATTTCATAGTTTGTTACATACATAATTTACCTTTTCTTCTAGAGGACACATATTGCATCCTTTACTTCATGCTTCTCTGATCAGTAAACTATATCAATAATGGATCAAATAACATGTAATATTAAAGATGTTGTCTGTAGTGTGTTAATGCACAGATGGTTAGCACCTGACTCAAAGGTTTTCCACAAGCTCTAAAGTCATTTAGGGTCTTTTAACTTTGTTTTGGGCTTGCATCTTAATATGTTTCAAACACATAAGGCAGTGTTTTGTTAAATATTTTTTGCGCTGCCCCCAACTGGTCAAATATAAATAACAAATCAAAATTAATCAATTATGACAGCTTTAAGTAAAGATGCCAGTATCTTAATGTACTCATAGGTAAAAGGCCAACATTCATAATTGTATTCCTTTAAGTACCTTTAGTCATATTTCTCTTTTTAAATATTATTTAATGTTGTTAATGATGCATAAACATTTAAGCAGCATTTTAATCTTGTGTTGTTGAGCAAATTTTAACTCTTAATTGTTGGGTAGCCTATTTAACCTGTAACAGTGCATCAGATTTCATTTGATAGTGAGAGGCTATGTAAAATCTTAAAGTCTCCAACGAATAACTACAGCTGGACTATAAATGTACTGGGGTAAAAGGTACAGTATTTTCCTGTGAAATGTTGTAAAAAAGAAGTTTTAAGTAGCATAAAATGAAAATACTGCTTAAGTACAAGCACCTCAAAATTCTCTTTGTAAATTTTAAATGTACTTGTTTACACATTTAGTTCCTACATAATACTCTGAAGTTTAGAAATCAGATACCGTACTTCATGTGATTTAGAGCCAATCATGGCGCAAAACAGCACAAAAATGGATGAGTCGTCCACAAGTCTACAAGCAATTTGGAACTTGCACCATGAACTTTATTTAGCAGACTCAAATGTCTCATAAAGGGCCCACCCCAAGTTTCTCTACCCAAGATGACCTTTGTCAAGAATCTCTTGATCACATGATGTCCAGAACCATGCAGTGATAATTCCAGGCTATTCTCAACATGATGGATGAGGTCGCCCTTGTGCCCCCTGAACCGCGTCTGCAGCCGTCTCAGAGAAAGAAAATTCAGCCCCTGTCCATTCTCTGTGCTCCTTTCTCATGGAAATGACTGCTCCGGTACAGACAAACACACAGACACACACACTGTGAAGTGGGAACAGGTCAAGGCTGCAGTTCACAAAGGGGAAGGCTGACCAGTGAGAACTCTCTCAGCAAAGCTCTGGGCTCCGATACATCACTAGGAGAGACTGTTAATGAGAAAGCCAGGGGCCCCCGGCCAAGAGGGGTTTTTTTTCTCCTTTTCAAGGCAAGATGCCCAGAGCTATTAGAATAGCAAGCTCCAACTGAATGGAGAAAGCAGATGTTCCGTACTCAGGGTTAAGAGAGGTGAGAGCAGAGAGGAATGCCTTCAGAAACGCCTTAAGGGATATGTAGTTCACTGTGGATCACAGACTATTAAACAGCATGCAGAGATTTGCTGGTCATTCATGCCACCTAAATGAATTGTGAAATTGAAAACATGTTGTCTCAAGAGTTCATTTAATTTGCATAGGTGTAGCATCAGTTAAGTAGTTTATTACTTTGTGCAAACCAAAGTGTCTACATTACTTGTAACTTCAATGTCCTTCATGTGGACTTACATGTGTTATCAAAGAAAGAGATAGAAATCCAGCCAAGACTTGAAATAGTGGTGTAGTTTGACATGATCTTAGCCATGAAAGGCAAGAACTACTTAGATATGTGTGTTAAAGTTGAAGATAAAAAAAGGAGCGTATATGCTTCTCTGTCAGCAGATGTGCACATGTATCCATGTGGATGTGAGTGTGAGCACATTGTCCCTTGTGCACATCCATGCTCCTGCACGTGAAAGCTATTCCTTTAGGTGCCTTAGAAGTTTCTTTGACTCCACCAATTTTCCCCAATTGCTTTCACATTTAGGCACACTGCTGACAGAAGCGAGCCAGCAGAAAGGTCCTGATACATCCTGATAAGAAACAGCCCAGACACAGGCTGTGGGACTGCAGCAAAGGCGATCGCTCACTCCTTCCCCTCTCAAACAATTCCCCTCTCCTCCTCCTTCTCTCGCCATTCATTTTTTCCTCTCTTCTCCATTTTTTCAGTGTGCTCCTCTGCCTTTTGTTTTAATTCCAGTCCAATCATGAGCTGCGTTCCGCATAAGGTTTTAATTTCAAGCCTGCTGCCGGGAGTCTGCCAGACTCACACGCACACTTGCACAAATTCACACTCGAATGCATGTGCATACACTAAACCCCAGATTCTTATGCATCCCATCACACACTCACTTTACAGTCACATCACAAATACGCAAACACTCACTTTTTTGTGTAACGTGGCCACATGCATATTTAATGCATGTGCTCTGTGGCTACATTTTATCTTTTAACATGTTTCCCAAGAGAGAAAGTATCTCCGTCCAGAAACATTAATAATCACACACATTCATAAAAGGCAGACAAATCACCAGACAAATTACATAAAAAAGAATCCCAACAGGCAATATTTTTGCTTTACTAGTCAAAATGTATTCCAAAGTTTATGACAGACCAGCTGAATTTATAGGATCATCAAATGAATTTTTAGTACTAAAAATCTATTTTTTGCCTTACTCTTAAATACAAAGCCCCTCTCCAAATGCATCATCTTAACATTTAATCTTGTGGTATTAACCAAACAAACATGATCTGAGGGATAGCCAAACATTTCATGACAGCGCTGAGTACAAAAGCAGATCTTGGTTTTAAATCCTCATTCCCCAGACACTGCATTCAAGAAGAAGAAGAAGAAGAAGAAGAAGACATTTATAGTGTGCTGTGTGATGCAGAATGACTAATGGGTTGGGGGTGTCAGTATTTTAGTATTGATTATGAATACTCAATCCTCCTCCACAGTCTGGACTTTATGCATGTGAGTAATCAAAATGCAGACAGCGAGCTAGTGCTGCCTCACTCAAAGTGACATTTCCAAAGGCATGACTTGACATATGCAAAAGGACCGTCATGACGGTAATTCTGGCAAAGGAAGGAGCCAAATGAAACCATCTCCTAACTGCTCATAAAAGAAGAATGTTGCACAGCTAGTCTCCTAGTCCTGCCACTTCAAGGCAAAATTTGCAAGAAGCGGCTGTGCAATTGAGCTGAAACATTCATTGAGAGTTTTTCTCATTCTGATCAGCAATGTGATTGAAGTGCCTATTCATGAAATAATAGTGAAAAGTGGTAAAACCCTGCTGAGCTCCCCATTGCTCATCTCCAAGGTTTGCTGCATTGCAATGGGAGAGATAAGACAGACTGCAAGTAGCTGAAGGCATGAAAGTCCACAAGAGGAGGAGGGATCCTTTTCATTAACTTTCATTAAGACTAAAGAGTGAATTACCCTGAGCAGAAGAGGTCAGTCACATAAAGCTGTTAGGTAGGGAAATATATACACACTCCTCTGCAATAAAACACACATGCATGGCTGCATGCATACAAACATGGGTGCAGTTAATGTTACATATGTTGTTCATAAACGCATGCAGGCACACTATTAGACTATTTCTTGCACACAAAAACAGAGCAGACATTGGCCACAAAATGCCTTTAATCCTCCATATAATACTGTGCTTTTGTATAGTACATACATAATATATTATTGGTAAGGGACAATAGCAAGAGGAAACCGTCTATTCAGGACAACTCGAGGGGTGGGGAAGGGGTAATTCATTCTCTCTCTGTATGTGAGGTGTTTTTGTGTGCATGCATGCTTGTGTGTGAGAACACGTTCACAGTATGTGTGTGCGTATTTGCGTGTGTTCATATGTGTGTGCTGTTTGGGTGGAGGGAGGCAGGGCAGAGCAGAGCGTTGCAGTGCAGTAGGACAGCATTTCTGAGCTGTGGTAATTTCCCCTGAGGCCAGCGAGCAGGTAAAGGCCAGCTAGAGACGGAGGGAGAGAGGGAGAGAGGAAGGCACGAATAGAGGGAGGAAGGCAGAGAGGCAGCGAGCGAGTGTGTCAGAGAATAATGAGGAATGATACAGCGGTGTCGGAAAAAGAGGGCAGCAGATTCGCCCAATCGAACGCACACACACACTGCATTAACAGCAACTCAGGGTTGAATCCAGTGGCTCTCATTGTCAACTCTTAATGTTTCTATTTTCATTTCAAATGCCTTATCTTGTTAATGAGCGTTTCTGAACTGAGTCATTGTTTTTGTAATGAATTCATATATTAATTACAAGTGCGCCTTTTCCTGATGACCTTGCTTTAGTTTGTTACAAGATGCAGACCTTAATATTAGCATACATTAAGTCCTGCTTATCCTTCATCCCCAAAAGCTAATGTTAAATTATCACCTCCCTCCTCCCCCTCCTCCCTGGAAAAAAAAAAGCATTAAACAAAACAGTGGTTTGTATACTGGTGTGTGTGTGTGTGTGTGTGTGTGTGTGTGTGTGCGTGTGTGTGTGTGTGTGAGGGTGCGCATATTCAGTTATTAGCCCCTTCCCCCTCCCTACTTGCAAACTCATTACCAGGGTATAAGACCTGCGTGGATTTTATGGTGTTTTGGGAACTGACTGGTTAATCAGATTTATTGCACACTTAAGCTTAATTGATTGCCTTTATGGATTCAAATGAATAATTAAGTGCTAACAAGCCTAGTTTCTTTTTCATCATTCTGAAATGATGATAATGACCCACAGAGAGAGAAGGTTGTGGAAGTGTCAATCAAGTTATGCTTACATCATATGATACACTTTTCTGCCTTAATCCTCTGTTTAATATAGAAACTACTCATAATAATGTCACATATAAATTTTTCTGCTTGCCTGTCACTCAAAACTTATTGTCAAGCCAATCTTCAAACTAATATGTCCATTTCCCAAAAAGCCAGAGATATTTCTTCCTGTTTCCTGCTATTATCTTGAAAGCCCCTCTGCTGCTTTTTTTGATGTTTCTGTTAGAAATTAAGTGCTATCAGCTGTTATACACCTGCAGTGAAAAGACAGCAAGTGTATTAAGATCAAGGCGGTCCAAACAGAGACAACATATCCTGACCTTCAGATGATCTTCACTGGATCAATACTATCATCAGCGCAGACGAGCCGTCACAGATTAACCCAGCCTCCTATAACCACCCCCAACCCAAACACACACAGAAACACACACACACTCTCCCTTTCTCTCACTTGCACACACACTCTATAACACACACCATATCCAGTTAAGGCCCTGGGTGTATTGATTGGCTTGCATTGACTGACACACAGAACAACCACATGTACACATCTGCTTGTTGACTTTATTTTTTACTGGCTGGCTGGCTTCGCTGGGTGTGGAGGGTTAAAGCTGTATATTTGGGGTCAGGAAAGTCCTTTTGTAGCTGTATGGTTCCCAAACTGTACAAACAAAGGAGATGAATGCACTGACATTGGCAGCCTTACCCCTACTATTGATCTAAAAATGACAAAAACCACAGAATTTTAAGTAGCTTCAGTAGTTTTGTTAAAAAAGTCTTAAAAATGGTTAGAAATTAGTCATTTCTATACTTACATCTCGTTGTTGATAAGATCTGTGCAGTGTTGCACAAATAAAAATTGCTTCAGCATTTACATGTGTGTTTGACAATAGAGAAAAGGGCACATGAATAGGCCAACACAGGAGGTCTGGCACTTTGCGCCATGTTTCACATACTTCTGCACATTCTTTACATACAGAAAAGTATTCAAACAAACACATGAATTTGACTCCCCACCAGCCATTTCCACGAAAATGTGCACCAATGTGTAGAGAAAAAAACAAGCAAATCATTAGATGTATGCGTCTGCGAGTTGCCAGAAGACAACTAAATCAATTCAATCCAATGTAAATGTTGGTGGCATATCCACAGGCAACGGCTGATATTTAGAAGTCCATTAACACAGGGTGGAGATGGGTTAATTCACTGTTTGTAGCAGAGATACAGAGAGGGTTCAGGGCATACAAAGAGGAAGAAGGAGGGAGATGGATGGTGGGGTAAAGGAGGGTGGAGACGAAAAGAAAGAGAGAAAAGGTTGGTATGTGAAGAGCAAGACAACAGAAAGAGAAAGACAGAAAATGCACAAAGGCAGGGAAAGAATGCAAATAAATGTGATGGGAGGTAGATGTGTAAGTGAGGAAGGTTTGAGGAGGTGCTGGTGCTGGTGCTGGTGCTGGTGCTGGGGGGGGGGGGGGGTTGTTTTTAGCCTTGCTGCCTGCTATCATCCGCCTCAGCCTGGGCGTCAGTTTGATTAATGCTGCTTTCCTCCAGCTGACCTCCAAGGTCAGTGGAATAGTGGGTACTCAGCCTCTCCCATTCTCTGCCGCACCGGAGGGGGGTAACGGCCGTATAATACGTGCCCCTAGAGGCTCTTTCTCTCTGTTTTTTTTCCTGTTTCCCCTTTTCTATCTGTCTGTTTCACATTTAAACTCTCTCTCTCTCTCATCCTCCATTTCTGTCTGTCTCTCTCTTCCTGTCTCCCCTTGATCTGCCCTTCCTCTCTCCCTACGTTCTCTCTCACCCTCATCCATCTCGATCTCTCCTTCACCATTTCTCTCTCCATCCCTGTCTACCTGACTCTTTTGCTCTCTTTCCACAAGCGCTGTCTAATCTGAAATGCAATCAAAAGCAGCAATAATGGAATGTGTTTGAAGATGCTGGGGAGAGAAAAGAGGGAACAGGCCTGCCAGGGCACTATTGGAGCACCCAGTGAGGTTTAGATAAAAACACATACACAGCACACACATACATAAACACACCGCAAACCATAACCACCATCGGTCTTTCTTCCCTCCCTCTGTACACAGACAGACTGCCAAGGTGAAGGCACGTGAATAGAGTTGTCCTACACCAATAGACACTTGGCAATGACACACTTCCTCTGGCTGGGAAACCACTTATTGTGCCAGCCGGTCTTTCCTGGCATGGACTTGGTCAGGAAGAAATTACACAGACAGAGA
Organism: Acanthurus leucopareius; assembly: GCA_029814765.1. NCBI lineage: Eukaryota > Metazoa > Chordata > Actinopteri > Acanthuriformes > Acanthuridae > Acanthurus > Acanthurus leucopareius. The sequence goes on along the minus strand of JAQMCX010000043.1, from coordinate 18,594,466 downwards.
AAGGGAGAGAATTTTGGCATCAGGACAAGGGAAAGTTTTTGTAAATGTGCCAATTTCCTTAAATCGATCAGTAATTACTTTTGTGTGCTGGTGATCTGCAACCTTTCCTGACAACAAATGTTTTTCAAAAGTGCTTTAAAAAAAGTGTTGTTGTTGAATCATCCCCCTCCTTTTTATTCTTTCCTGCAGCAAACTGCCACAACAAGTCTGTGAAATATAACTGATGGCACAAGAAGTTAATTACACAAAAAAAGACACAGAGCATGTGTAATTTGTGTGTCTCTGTGTGTGCGCTGTGTCCACACTAACATTACTCCCTTTAAAAAAAAGTGTGACCTTAGTCAGACTCTGGCAGATGCTTTCTGCTTGTTATTTCCTGTTTGATTGGACTGTAAATCTAGTGTGGTGTTTGATAAACAGCATAACTCAAGGTTACATTACTTAAACTGAACTTCTGGATTGTAATTCAGTGTCAAGGGTTCATTTGTTTTGAATTGCAGCCACATAGTTACTGGGTTATTAAAACCATGTTAGACTTTGTCACAGTCAAATCAGTTTGTTGAACTTAGGTCTGGCTAAGTCACACCCTCCATAGTGAGGAAAAAGAAGGTAACAAGAGGTGCCAAAGACTGCAGTGCCTCAACTGGCCTCTTGAGGCAGGCTCCGAAAGTGAGCCAGTCCCTACAGAGTCCTCGATAGAACGCCCAACTTTACAGCAGAAATAAACATGTTTACAGCCCAGTGCAGAACACAGTTTTGTTTTTTATAGCTGAAGTTCTCATTCATAATAACTTTGCAGGGGTTGAAATTTTGTATATCTCACTTTTATAAATAATATAAAGGATACAAGTTATGTAAAATTAGGGGCATGGTTTGCAAGGGTTCAAATTTGATAAGGTGTATCCTCACCAGCTGTACCCTCTCCTCCAAAAAGGTCACTTTTTCTCCAAAACACCAAGATGACTATGGCTATAAAGCCAAACACAAGGTTTCAAAACAGTAGACCACAAACCAATGAATGACATCATGGTGGCTCTGTCCACTATTTATTATAAACTGTATGTATCCAGTGAGTGACCCCAGGCAAACCCAGTCCATACTTATTGCTTCACTCATTGGGTTCAAAAGACCTCAAGCCACTATAATCTTCAAAACGTCAATTTTCTAGGAGCTTCAGTTTTTCTGGAAAATTCAAATGAATCAACTTAAGAAATACAATGGTTTTTCTAGACACTGCCAATAGACATAGTTCCATTGCTAACTTTTGTAACTGGTCATTCCTGTAAGGCAGGCCTAAACAAGATGGTGTCTGAAAGTGTGTTCAAAGAAGCCAGTGGTATAATCGCAGCCTGGAGAGTGAGCCCTGCTGTGCTCCGTCAATTTGTCTCACACTCTGTACCCTCCATCCCCCCACCCTCTTTCCTTTTTTCTTCATCTCTCTCTGTTCCCTTTTTCCAGTCAGAGCCTGAGCATGAGGAGACACACATACAAACACACACACACACACTCCCAAGCATCATGAATCTTTCATGCGAGCAGGCTGTATAATCCCTGAGGCGTGCTCTCTGAGACCCACACACACCCGCCTCCATCACCTTGCACCAGGAGAGAGGGAAGGAGAGAGAGAGAGAGAGAGAGACAGAGACAAACAGTAGAGAAAGAAAATACGAGTGACAGAGAGAGAGAGAGAGAGAGAGAGAGAGAGAGAGAGAAGGATATGTGGAGAGTAGGAGACATGCTAAGGGAGGAAGGAGCGGGGTTTGGAGAACAGAAAGGGGGGGGGGGCAGCATAAGACAAATTGAAGGTGTGAAGTAAGACCTGGCTGGAATTACCTTCCCTCTTTTGACCATTGAGAGAGGGATGAAAGAGGAGGAGGGAGAGATAAAAATCGAGAGATTTGTTCTCTTTCTTCTTGGCCACTGAAGGCTGCAGGGGAAAGCCAATTGGCTTCTCATTACTAGTCCATGTCTGATGAGAGCATGCTAAACCACCAATCCCCAGAAATCCCCATTAGTGATGAAGATAGATCCACAGTGTGTCCTTTAAACTACTCTCATTTTATACACATGCAGACACACATCAATAATGGGACTTCCACCTGTTTCATCAGAACACTGAATCTGCACAATGACCAGGAAAATAAAACAAAAACAAAAACTGAAAGCCTAAAAAACAAAAAAACAAATAAAGATATTTTTGTAAGAGAATTAATACAGAGAATTTAAAAAAAAAACAAAACAAAATAAAATTAAAAAATCACAAATTCTGAGGGTCCCTTTACGTGATATTTTGCTGCATAAAACTATTAGCTTTTGTTACCGTCATCCTATTAAGTCATTATGTCATTTGCTTATGATCTACTATTTCCTTTCCCTTAGCTCTATTTGGTCTCCTGATAAATAACAGCAGGATAATGTTTATGATAAGACACAAACATGCAATAAATGTGTTGGACAATAAGAACCAACGGAGGCTAAAAGGCTCCAAATGATTTGGGGGTTGGGTTGAGTGATAATTGACTATTCATCACTTTAAGTAACCTCTTAGACTTAGAGGAGCATAGTAATTCAATAGAAATATAAAAGCATTTGATTAAATCTGCTTTGACCAATAAAGTCCCTCCCTTCATGACAGACATAACCCACAAAGGTGCACATTGTGTACAATTTGTTTGCCTCAACAAACAGATGATAGACAAGCCAAGCATTGAATCCTTTGCATTTTCTCTTACAATTTACTCTTTTCAAGGTGATTCATGAGGAGATTTCTTGTTGTGTGCCATCCTTCTTTTATCCTCCTCCCTCAGGCGTTTTCAGATAAATACCACATAATAGCTCCTCCAATAGACTCCCAACACAGTTGATTAGTGTCATACTGGCTTTCTTTGGTGTGTGTCAACCCAAATGCAGGTTGTCCAGGTTAGTTGCTAATGGAGTGACAATGGAGGACTCACGGGGGACTGGACAGCACAGTTGTGGCTGCTGCTTTAATTACCTGAGAACAGTCAACAGAGCAGCAGAGAAAGCCTTCTCACTGGTCAGATGAGCTTATTACGCCCCCCAACCTCACACCGCAGGCTTCTGATTTACTTTGACAATGACTAACAAGGATGTGTGGGAGGGAAAGGTAGTGTGCATGTGTGCAGACACTATTTTAAAAGTATGTGTTTGTCTGGAGCCATATTGTCAGTATAAATGCATATGAGGAGCAAACATTTTATTTGCATTTTCATTGTGCACACACACTTCTGTATGGAGAGGGATATAGACAGACTGGGACCTCCCCAGCATAGACAAAAGGTTAAATAAAGGACAAGGGGTGCAAAAACTCCTTTATGCACTGTCCTAATGTGCATTCATGAACAACTAATAATTTACATGTATGTAAATGGTCAGCTGCTCTGTGTATGTGTGTTTGACTTTGAGGGGGTGCATATGGGTTTTAATGCAGTGTTTTTGTACATGTGCCACCTTGAGTGCTCGCGTGACTGCATTAGAGTATATTCATGAGCGTATGTCCATGCTAGTTGAGGGTGAGCCTGTTTGTTTGAGTGTGTGTGTGTGTGTGAGCATGTCCACTCTAAATGCATTATGTGTGTTTTTAGAGGCCAATAGGTCAATCGTTCCCCTACTTCCAGCACCTTGCCCTCGTTCCCATTACTGCTCTCTCCTGGTCTAAGCTACATTTCACTATGCACTCTACGTCTGAGCACCACCTACGAAATACAATTAAGGTGAGTTATGACCACTCTATAGGAGGGGCACGGAGGGTGGAGTAAAGTGTGCTCGTGTGCGTTGGTGTGTATGAGCGTGTGTGCATGAGGTATATATAAAGGGGAGGGAATGAAAGAATGCATCACTTGGGCATTGAAAACACAAGTACTGAGTGTCAGATGTAGCTTACTGGGGTACAGACACACACTCACACCCACACACACATACGGAGTCAGTGCAGACATGGTCTTTCAGTGGAATGAAGCGGAGGGGGCAAGCAGGCGGTAGGTTGAGATTGAGTTCGGGGGGGGGCAGAGGGTGGTGGACGGTGCAGTGCCAATTTCACGCCTCTGCTCATCTCTGCTATCTTTGGCTCTCCTCCCCCAACTAAGCTTTACTCCCCTATACACACATACACAACCCCTTCTCCAGCGACTGTACCCCCCCCCCCTCCCCCCAGCCCCCACCTCCACCCATCCACCTCTCCCAGCCTCTCTCCATAGGCTGCACTGTGACAGCAAAGTGGCATGGGGTATCCATCTCCAAATAACAACCCAGAGCACACAATTAACCACATCACAGCTGCCTCGGAAAAAGAAAAAAGAGAAACAAAGAGACAAAATAGCAACTCAGCAGCAGCAGTGCAAAGCAGCACGAGAGAAACCTTGTCCCTGTTCAATCCTTTAGCACCCACATCCAGCTCAAGATGGATGCCTCGGTGCGCTCACGCCTTATGCTTGGCGGCACAAGGACAAAACGAGGGCACGGGAAAAAAAAAAAAAACAACTCGATTTGCATTCATAAAGGTAACATTTGTTTATAGCGTGCGCAACACCTCTCTTAACGACCCCACTGCTGATTGAAGCAAGCTTCCTAATTAAGCATTAATTACTCAACAATAGAAGTGGCAATTTGGCGGTGGCGACGCAATGCTGACATATTCCCACCTGGGCTAATGTCAACACAGCATTATTACCATCACCGCCTGCTGTGGTTATGGCTATCTAAACAGTCATAAACGTCAGCTCCGGCATATTGTACCACAGTTGCTATACGACTAAGCAATATGTTTTCCCTCGCTCTCTCCCACTCTGTGCCTGCCTCTCTCTCTCTCTTTCTGACAGTCTCTTTCTATTCCTACACACCAGCAGACGGCACACAAGCGGTGAGTTTTCTTCCCTGGTGTTAATTGGTGAAAGCAGTGGGATTTACACAGGCAGGCAGGCAGGCGGGCTGCGAGGGTTTTTCCTTTGTAGTGCACAGTGTTTACAGTCGTGCTGCAGCGCAGGCTGGGGCCGCGTGGACGCTGCCTTTTGTTTGTGCCAAATCACACAGAGACAGAAGATAAACCCTGCTGCTTTTCACATCACACATAAATAGATGTACATACACAAAAATCACACAGACAGACACACATAGACACACAAACTCAAACACACCTGACAGAGTAAAAGAGGGGATTAGAGAGCTACTGGTGGACAGAGGGTAGAGCAAATATCTGCGCATGTGTGGGTGGTGGGTGTATATGGGTGCTTTGCTGTTCTGTCACACATGAGGTAAACCCAGTCTTGTGTGGACGTCTCATTTTAAGATATAGAGTGTATGGATTTGTGACCACAGCAGATTGGAGAGAGGCAGATTAACAGAAGTGGAGAAGATGGTGGTCAACTGGAGTGTTTCACCGGAGTGTGTTTGACAGCAGAGATACGATACATATGGGTTGGCTGAGATTGAGGTTGGAGAGAGGAAAGTTAGTCACTAAGAAGGTGAGAAACAATCTGATGATAGGCAAGTTGTCAATAACATACAAGTACAATAGATTTTCAAAATAAAGCAATCATCATACATCAGACAAAATCTGACTTGCGTGCATCAACTGCACGGCCTTGAAATAATTAGTATGCATGACACTAAAAGAAAAAACTACTTAAAAATGTAACCTCAAAAATATCTGGTGAGATATCTGGTGGATCCCGTAAACCTCGAGGGTTGTAACTGAACTCTGTCTTCTTCCAGTAAAAAGTCCAGACTGAGGATTTCACACATGAACAAACTTTGCTTTTTTCCTCCATCCCCAGAGCCATCAGCTTGTGCCTGTGGACTAACTAACCGATGGGAGAATCATCCCATTCCCGATCTGCTGCTCCCTTTGGCCCATTTCCCCCATCCCTAAATTAGTGAAATTTTCACAAAGCGCGAACACATTAGAGAGGGATCAGGGCAAATGGCACATTATGAATACTGTCAGAAGTGGCCTATTAAAGAGGATTCAAACATTATCGACGCCTACGTATCTAGAGAACAATCTCAGTTAAGTTAATAATATGCAATTAATCATAGGTCACTTAGTGCAGGACGGGGTATAACTTGCTGCCGTGGAAGCAAGCATAATCTGCTGTCCATCAGTCCAGAGAAAGGGAGAGAGATGGATGGAGGCAGACTGGCAAATTGTAATCCAGATGAGGAGCTGGCTTCTTTTTGTTGACAGCTAGCCAGATATGGAATGACTGCGGCAAACCACTTGTCACTAGCTTATAGCTTTACGCAGCAGACCCTTGGGGTACTTCCCATTACATTTTTTATGAGTTCAGATAAGCATTTTTCCTGATGTGCAAAACAACTTTTGTTTTTTTTATTACCATTGTATAAAACCCTGCTGGCCTACTGACTGGCATGGTGGATAGATGCAGCAGAGTGTTTTAGCACTGCCAAACCACAGCAAGAATATCCTATAATCAAATGTAAATGTAGCCTCTCTGTATAGTTTGAATATAGTCTTGAAAGATTTCTACGGTTGCTCTGGTTTCCAAACACAGTGCTGAGTGTTAACAATGCTCTTGCCCCTGCCATTCAGGGTTACAGGCAGTTTCCATCAGGCAAGGCTGCAACACATTCTGCTGCGATGATTTGATTGCAGCCACTTAAGACAATGTTCCTGATTACACCTGATGCACCTCAAGGCATTTCAAAAGTGTCCCAGAAGTGGCTCTCCACTCTGCTTCATGGAGAACAAGCAGCAAGAAGACTTTTGATGGACGTTGCGTTGAACGGCACAGAGAAGATTAAGCAGGGTAAGTTTCGCTCAGTTTTCAAAATAAAACACCAAGTGAGGACTCCTGATGGTATCACATGACTAAACTGATAAAAATTAAACCATTTAACCGTGTATCCTACTTTTTCATGGTAAAAGCAATAACAAATGGAGGTTAAAAAAAACTAGAGTCAACCAAATCTGAGCAAGTCAACCGGCAAAAAATTGGTCTGCTTCTGAGATGCTCTTGGTGGGATGAAAAGCTGCATGAAGGTCAGAGCAAAACCTCGCCCCAGACACCACGTCACACAGCTGCACTCAGTGGGTCAAGGCATTACAGTTAAAGGCAATGACCTTTAAATTCTTGGGGCTGAGCTGTGACCTATACTGCCCTTAAATTCAAATGTGTCAAAGGCAGAAATCTATTTTTCCCAAAGGTACGGTATAACTTGCAGTAATACACTGACAATTCTCTGCACAAAATGCTTCAACATTCAGAAACCAAGGGAGTCATTGTTGTCCGAAGGTTTCACTCTGAAAGAGAGCTGCCCCTTCTAATGGAGCTTAGCTGATGGATTTCATGCACAATGGTACTGACTTCAATAAGGATGCAAAAACATGTAACTACTGCTGAGAAGCTAGTCCCACAAACCTTGAAAATACATATTTCAAATGTATTTGCGTGGAGTCAATAGTATTGTAGGCATATCACTATATTATCTAGAGTGGGAGTTGTATGCTTGAGATGTATGGCAGACTTTTCTTTCCAATTCAGTAATATGATTGGATAAAAGTTGCTTTTAAGTTACTAAATGTTAAGATTTTTTAAATGAACCTTATTATATTGACAGTATCTTACAGAAAACAAGCTTATAATTATGCTATGTTTCTGCACCTGGATTTTTCCATTCTAATAAAAGAACATGTTAACACACTCAAGTCAAACAAATTAAACTGAAACAGGTACACATAAAAATGGTATCAGTGTGTTTAAATGTGTAGTGAAATGTGTAACAAATTATTCTCCTTCAGTGATCAAACTTCAATCTCATCAGTCCCTGTCAAAACATCTAGTTTTATCCCAAAGTGTCTGACGGACAGATGGATGCACCAACTGCTGAAACTCCAATCCAACTGACCCTCAGTAGAGGTCAAATATGTTCTCCTTTCATATTTTACAACTACACACATATTTGGTAAAAATCCAGCCCATCATACATCTATTTGTCCTTTCAAAAATGCCATGTTTTGATCTCAAAAAGGCTTTAACTATGAAAACAGGGAATATAGTGACAACATGGAAGCATGTATGAGAAGAAAGACAGGTACAACAGACAGGATAAGGGACCTTAATCTGATATCACAACAGCACTGGTAAAGAAATAGGAATTTAATCCATTTCTCAGTGACAGGGAAGAGACGGTGGGGACAAAGAGGATGAGGGGGAAAGTGCAAGAGAGAGGTGGAGGAATAGATGGAGCGAGGGGAGACAAGCAGGGGAAAAATTCACTTCCACAGTTGGCTGATCTAGGAAATCCTGCAATCTTGGCGCAGCCAGAAAGCAGAAGCAGATGAGCCATGTCTCTCCATCTCTCATCCCCTCTGCCTCTCTATCCATCTTCCTCCCTTCTTTTCCTCCCTCTCTTATTCTCCAGATGAGTTTGCCACCCTCTCGCTTTCTCTCTCCCTCACTTCTTTGTTCTTTATACTCTCCCTCACAATCTTTTTTTATTGTCTGCTCTTTCTTTCTTTTGCCTCCACCTCACTGATCTCACCCTGCTCCCCCCTCCTGCCCCTTCTCCCTCTCTCTCCCTCTCTTTCTCTCATGATGTCCGGAGCTGTTTGACTAGTGCTCAAGCTAGACTACAGCCCCCAGTGGGCTCATTTCACACCTCCAGGCCTGATGCCAGCCAGTCAGCCGGCGAGTGGTGTTACAACTGACAGACAGACTGCACTCGGCACTCTGCTGGACCTGATTAGGATGCATACGGTGGACTGGAAGGAGGCTGGGAGGAAAAAGGAATGCTGAAGTGCTGCAGGTTAATATTCTCCCCCATTTAGATGAGTTAGGTACGAGAAGTTTGGGTGGAAAGTTTTGTTTGAATGCTGTTTGTTGTGCATCTGCATTTAAAGTGTGCGCATCCATGTCGAAGCCCGAGTGTTACAGGAGGTGTCTGCATTTCAGGCTGAGTGTGTGCATGTGTGTGTGTGTGTGTGTGTGTGTTACGCCACAGAATACCAATTGCCAGTGATGCAGCCAAAGCCTTCGGGCTGCCTCATTGTACTTCACAGCAAACCACCCATCACCACTGAAAGCCCACTTCTCTCCACAAAGACAATAAAGAAAACTCTCCATGCTTGTAGAATAATAACTGAAGGGGGGTGTCATATATTACATAGCAGGTCAAGTACGGATGAGCATGTGCATTGTATAATGGCAAGAGTAAACGGTGCACAACAAGGACAAATTGAGATGCTCTAACAAAGCAATTACATCTTCTAATAAAGCTGTAATTGTGTTTCATTATGGCGAGACGACATCTATTTGCATCATCTTTTATTCCCCTGCTCATCGAGTGGTGCCTGCTTGCTAACCTCTGACTGGCTCAAACAATGCTTATTATGCTTACGGTGGTGATCACACACAAACAGCAGCAACACAACAGCATACACACACACACACACACACACACACACTGAACCAGACAATGAAGTGAGGGAAGCCTCTAGCGTCACAGCGCAGATCTCTCCATTGAGAACCTGTAATTATAGACCCTGTCTCAAGATAAATCAATTAACACCAACATATAGCTTTTAATTTAATCCAGAGCTAATTAAAGTGAGGAGACATGAGGGAGGAGGGGGGCGTGGGGGTGTGTGGGGGGTTGGGGGGTGCAGGGTAGAGGTAAGATAGTACAGGAGGTGTGTGTGTCTGTGTGTCTGTGTGTGTGTGTGTGTATATGTGGAGGCTGGGGGATTGTCTGAGTCCCTGAGTTCAACGACGCACGGTGAAGATGATTGAAATGAATTCCACTGCCAGTTCGGTTCGGGGATCTCTGCTGGTGGCTCAACATTACAAAACATCACCTGGAGCTGTCTGACTGACAGGTGACACTTTAATTGAAATAATTTACTTGCTCATTAAGGAAGAAAGAACTGCACTTGGAGAGGGGGGAGGACAGGAGATAGATGAGAGGGTGTACATGTATGTGAAGCAATTTGGCTGGAAGGGGCCTTTTCTCTGTGGCCCCGCAGATGCAAGAAAAAACTGACAGTCCCTGAGCTGCTGACTGAGCCTCTTACTGTTGAATTACACAGTATCTAAGAGGAGAAAGCCTGTCTTAGCGCTGTTTTCGTCACGCCAACAGCCTCTTTCTGGGACTGCTTTACGTTGTTACAAAAACAGATGCATTTTTAATGACAAGACAGACTGGATATGTGTGAGCTACATCTGATAAAAGCTTGGATTGCGTGTGTGAGAGTGTATGTATGTCATTGCTTTTGCATGTTGTTTTATTACAGAGACAGGGAATACCTCAAACATCCCATTCCTAATCAGAGCTGGGATCTCTACTGGTTGCAGCACAAAGCCCAGTGCTGGCGGAAATCGCACCGGTCTTCAATTTAGCCACTGCTGTGGTTTACGAGATGTGTTTCCGGTCCTGATGATTATCTGCTTATTCAATCCTGCTGCCCCACACCACCATCCGCCCTTACATCTCCATCTAAGCACGCTAACCACATGAGAACCCAATGCAGCTCACATTTAAGATAATGGGTAATCTGGATTTATAAGAGCGAGTCAAAGATTATTAAAAGTTAAAAAAGGAAATCTGTGTTATATCCTTTTTACTAATGAACATGTAAAGTGGGGGACAAATATGATAGTTATGAAACATATAAAACACAGTGCATTTTTTTCACAGCTGACATTTTGGCTCGTCAGAGTGAAAAAAGCACAAGTGTTACTAACAACCAGGGGGCCCTTCTACCTGGGTGGCAGAAACTCCTGACAGTGTGAACATGGTGAACCTGCATGAACGACACATGGACCCCACAACTAAAACAGCTACATCCATTTTCTATTGTGAAATGTCAAAAATGTACCAGTATCTACCAACTAAAAAATATATTACATCCAATCCTTTTTCTTAGTGCTGGTTTCTGAACATACATGTTCACACAAATTTGCACCAACAGCTGCCACTACAACTAACTTGCATGCCTTTGGACGATGAGGATAAATAAAGGGACAAAATGTAAACTCATGAAACCAATGCATATATACACAAATAATATTACACATACTGTATAAAGCCATGATATCAATAAACTCATCTTTACAAGTTCTTGTTTAGCTTCTAAAAGGGTGGAAGTCTGTGTATCTAAGGACTAGTCCTTAGATACACAGACAACTTAAATGACTCACAACTGAGCAAATAGTCAGTTGGATCATTACCTCTGTCATGAAGTAAATTCAATGGTTGAAATCTAGCGGAGTAGAAAGACCGGTTGGTCTCAGCATGGCAGATTTAAGTAAGTTTGTGCCATGTTAGGGAGAATGATCAGCTTTACACAACACTTGCAGCAAGCAAGTCCAGTTTGAGTAATCAGTCTCAGAACAATCTAATGTTTTGGACATCGATATGGGAGGCAAGGATGTGTCATCACACACACTGCTAAAAGCACACTTCACTTCTCTTGTAGTAACTGATGCATGTAAATCAAAGTTTGTTTACACTGATTGGAGACTCTTGTGCTTCCATTAAGACGGCGTGCACTTGGTAACGTAGAGAAGTCATGAGGAGTTGGGGGGAAACAAGTAACCAGGAGGAACTGCTATCTGACTCAGACTGGAAGGTATGCTTTACTGGAAGCAGTGCACACCACTGCAAAGTTCAAAGTTAGGTTTCATATATTAGAGCTATTTGGCACCAAAAAAGGGACTTTTCACTTCTGAGCTGGACATAATGCAGCAAGTCAGTCTTGCAGCAATTTAGTCTCAGTATCTAACTGTGGAAAATCAAGTCTTTCACAGTCCAAAAGCCTTTTTTGTCAAAGGTTAATATCAAAGAAGGCATCTTTTAACCTGTTGGCAGGACCGAAACTGCACATAATGCCAGTTATTACTTTTTTGTATTATTAGGTATATTTTTAAATCATGAAAACGTAGGTCAGTATTTGTAAAACTGGCAGGGCCATGGACAGAGAAGCTAAAGTCAATGTGGGAAGAACAACGCAGAACCAAACAAGGAAAAAATGCTTTTTTGGTTTATGCACTTGGTGAAAGATCCTTAAACGTGGGTGAAACAAAGTGCTCATATAATCAATCGCTTTCCACTTTTACCACTTTTTAAAAATAAAATAAAATATCATGTGAGCATCTCATGAAGAAAATGCAGTTTTGTCTCAGAGATTAATCTCAATAAACTTAAAATATTTTTACTCCGGGTTATTCAAATATTTCAAGGAATGCATTTTGAAAGTTGTGACACAAATCAAAAATAACCACAAAGAGAAAACAAATTAACAAGTAAAAGAAAAGAAAAACTATTTAAGGACAAAGAACAGTGACAGTGTTTTTGTTTGCTCTCTCATTACTTGGCCCCAGGAAACAGTGTGAGGTGACAGCCAATTGTGTTGCACACAAACACAGTCACACACTCACACAAACAGAAATGTATAGCATGTTTTACCCCACGCTGCTCTCACTGATCTCCATATTTCATCTGAGTTTTCTGCTCTTACATTTAGTGTGACTTGAAAACTAGTTGACAGATCATTAGAAAAAGAGACAAGAAGGACAGAAATTTGGGGACGCTGAAAACGGACAATTTTGTCATCAATTAAGGCAAACTTTTGACTGTACTTTTGTTCTTTTGTCAGCCATGATACAGAGTCGCTTTTAATTTAATCGCACTTAAGACGACGATTATGTTGGGATTTGGCATATATTAAAAAATGAAGTGCAGACACAACACAGTCTCCACACACTGATATCAGTTGGTGTTGTTAGTAGGAGAAAAATCCTCTTTAATCCATTATTTTAATAGGTTAAGGTTAGACATGTACAGACTTTTTTTTATTTTAATTATTAAAAACTAGGCTTTATAGTGATGGAAATTACATTGATAATGAACAAGAAATCATATTCAAATATTTTTTACTAAACTAAGTTTCTCTTTTGATAGTTGTATACCTTGTTAGACAGAAACCAAAATAAGCTTTGATTTCACAACTTAAAGCTCATCCAAGCTACCAGAGACTGCTGGACCTCACTCACTGAACAGTAACTCGACTCCAAACTGACAGCATGTTGAAAAACAAGCACAAGCAGTACCAACATAAGCTCAGCTAATATTAGCTCTGTTGTTATTCCTCTTGAACCTCAGTATGCGTGTGTTTGTGTATGTTGCTGCAGTATGTAAATTTAGCTGACAGACATGCCCTAAAGCAACATTAAATATAGAAATGGTCAAAGTGCAGAAATTAATTTGCTTGGCAACGTTTTGCAACTTTGATTAGCCCTTATCTAAGCTATAAGGTAGAATGCACTCAGTGAGCTGTTGATAACTTACACACCCCCCCACCCCCACCCCCCCCACCCCACCCCCATTGACCAACTGATTTGTAAAAGAAATAGTATCATTTTTGACCAAGATTTTCTTTGTAACTACTGCCCTTGACACAACAACAGAAAATCATGAATAAAATAACTACAGAAAAAAAGTAATTAGAATGTGTCATTCATGCGTCATATTTTCAAAAAATGATCTTTTAAAAGAATTAAGTTGGATTGTGGCTGGAGGCAGCATTTCCTGGTTATTAGGCTTACTTTTCACTCGTGCTGTGGTAATTAAAGTCACAATGTCCTCAATGAAGACATTAGAGAGAGTGAAACAAAGTGATGCTCATGAGAAAGATGAGAGAGACAGAGGAAAGAATAGCAAAACTGAAGAAGACAGATCCAAGATAAATAGGACCATAAACCATCTGTCTATCTAAATGTTCTGCGAGGTACACATCAACCATCCACACTGCTCTCATGTTTCCAACAAAGACATGAAATGCTTATTATATTTAATAGCTCTCTATATCCATATGGACACAACATATTGAAGGATTATATGTGTGTACATAGAGCACATGACCGTTCTTGCCAACCCTCTCTGCCCTGGGGGATCATAAAATGCTCATTAATTCCTTAAATTAGCTTAAATGCCTTTATTGAACGCTACCTTCATGATTATTTTTTGCTTATTAACTATTCCCTAAGTGGGCTGCCGAGGGTCCTGTCAGGTCAAAAGAGTGGTGTGTGTGTGTGTGTGTGTGTGTGTGTGTGTGTGTCAGGGAAGAGAAGAAGCCCATGCAGAGGCAGACCTACCACCACCCCCTCCACCCTTCCCCATGTATCTCTCGCTCTCTCTCTCTCTCACCAAGCACAGGGGCCTATCGCAGTTGCCTTGGTGACGCTGGCTGGCAGCCGATAGGAAAAGAGGCTGGCAAATGGAAAATGTCAATTACTGCTGCAGATATGTAGATCTGAGCGAGAGACTGCTGCAGAGAGGAGGAGAGCAGGGAAAGAGGAAGAGGAGAAAGAAAGTGAAGAGGAAGCAAAGAGAGGGCGGCAAGAATACCAAATAAAATAGGTGTGGTGGTTTCAGACTGTAGCAAAAAGACAGAGACAGAGATAGAGGGAGACGGGCAGGGGGGGAGGGAGGAGGAGAGGTTATGGAGGAAAGTGGAATGGTGGGGGGTAGTGGGGGTGGCAGGGGGTGTGGGTAAGGAAAGGGATGGCACGGGGGTGTTAATGCAGGAGATGAGAGGCTGAATTGAGCTCCGGCTGCTGACAGAGAACGTCTGTCCACATCTATTATAACACCTTTCCCTTTTCTGAGGCGGAGCGGAGCTGCACCGTTGTGTTCATTATTCCTCTTTTTCTCTCCATCACACACACACACACACACACACACACTCTCTCTCTCTCTCTCTCTCACTCTCTCCCTATCTCCCATCCACAACTTCAGCACCAGCCTTTACCTCTAACTGGCAATTTGATTAAGCCTGGGAGATAAGGGTGCACAGTGGAGGAGCGCAGAGCGAGGGGTGGGGTAGAGGGGACGGGGACTCTAGACAGAGCGAGAGCCATTCTGGTGTAATCACAGCATTGATCTCCTAAGCATGTGGCCAGTGTAGATTATGGGACCGAGTTAGGTCCATCATAGGCTTTGGAGTCAAAGATATGTGTGTCCATATGTGTGTGTGTGTGTGTGCCCGCCTGCCTATATAGCCTACATTTGAATCCAGGGCAGTTAATCATGCATGCATATCCTGCATGGCGCGTATGTGTCCACCCTATTTGTATGTGTGCATATTTAGCCTTTAAAGGTGGATGTGCGCATCTCCTTGGTGTGTTTTTTTGTGTGCGCTTCATGAAATGAGCATATCCTATTTGAGTGTGTATCGCTCGGCCTAAGTTGAATTAATGTGTCCCTGCCCCCATTCCAATTTCCATCAGAGGTCTCTTGACCCTCCCACTCTGCAGGCACATAATGGTCCATTTGGGGTTTAGCAGCAGGCATTACCAGGGAGCATGGAGACAGTGAGCTAGACTGTATTTCCATAAGATTGGGACACAGAGGCCCTTCTATACATATATTACCCCCTTTGTGTCTGAGAGGTCTCATGTGGGGCTGTCTACTGCACCGATGCATGTGCAGAGGAAAGCGTACACATCCGCATACAGACTCACGCACACACTCATAAAATACTCAAAAACACACAAAACAGGATGCATAATGCAGTCTGACACGAAAATGCACATGCATATGCTTTACACACAAGCATTCCTATAGCATTGTTGTCACACATACATAAGCACATATATGCAAACACATGAATGAAGACATGCACTCACACAGATATGACAGTTATAACAGGACCCACACAGCAGCCTGACTGTGATTGACACTGATGAGCTCTGAAGGGAAACATCCCACCTTTGCTGTCATAATACTGTCACTGTACAGTCACACACAAACATTTGCAAATGCATTTGCTTGACTTTGACACATTAGAGTTCTGTCAAGTATGGATGTTGCATATTAATCCACTTTTTCTTCATAAAACACCTTGAAAAAAGTCTTTCATCCATATGGGTTTCTTTATGTTACTCAGTTGCCTGACATAGATTTTTTAATTGTAGATGGTGTTAGCTTGTGCTAGCAGGGAAACCAAAAGTAAAAATGGCAACACTAAAACTGGCTGCATTCTTTTCTGAAGAGCCAGTTTAAGGGTCCTGGTATTGTGCGTGGGGATGCACTGCCATGGCTTACCACGTCACCTAAGTTTGCTTTACCTGTGCTATTGTAATCCTATGCTCCTGCTAGTGGCAATGCCTACTTTCTGTCTTCTGTTCAGTGTAAATAATTGTAAGTCATTACATCAACAACTTTAGGTTCCCATGAATAGACTACAATTAGCAGCAACTACAATCATATTTCATCACAAGATTCATTTCAAATCCAAAAACGTCTTTTGTAGTTGAAGGTGGAACTTCAGCTCGGTGCTTCAATGATATCATTTTCACCCAGCAGATGAAAAATAAATCTGTTGAAGTATCTTTAAGGGAACAATTTCAGTGAAATCAAAGGTTTCATTTGTAATGGGGAAAAAAATGTTCAATTTGACTTCAGTTGTATATCTTCAGTTTTATGGAGTGCCTCTAATAGACACAGATTGCCAGTAAGAGCTTAAATTGCCATCAACTATTAGGGCTGGACTGTTATCATCATATCATTTGATCATGAGTACGAAAGACCCTGAGAGCACCTTAATGAACACAGCGCGAGGCTTACTCACATCAAACACAATGTAAATCTCTCTTTCTCTGTCTCCCTCTCTAACACACACACACACACACACACACACTCACCCACACACTCACACACAGACACACACACACAGACGCACTCACTCTACAAATATCAGCAAACAGCTGACATTGCTCTCTGTTGACCCACTTCCGATGGTATCATCTTCAAAGAGAGAGAGAGAGGGGAAAAATCTAATAGAAAGGAAGCAGAAAAGGGGGCGAGAAGGGATTAAATTGAGGAAAAGGGAAGTAATTGAGTAGTGTTTCTTTATCTGAGGGAGTGTGTGGCGCTGCGGCTGTGTAGGTAGGTATAGGTTCAGGTTGGCTTGCCCAGAGGCAGAAATGCTCCCTGTTCATTTACAATTTTCAGGCTGCTCCTGTTTGAAGCCAGCCACTCGTCTTCATTTGGGATTCACACACGCCTGCTTGTGGCAGATGGCTATTTCATCATCACACACGCATACACACGCGCGCACACACACACACACACACACACACACACACACACA
>JAQMCX010000043.1:18561430-18577238 GCA_029814765.1 Acanthurus leucopareius | reverse complement strand
TGTGTGTGTGTGTGTGTGTGTGTGTGTGTGTGTGAGTGTGTGAGTGTGTGAGTGTTACCCAGCTTGGAGTGTCCAAAGCAGAAAACACAGCCATCTGCTCCATTCACCACCGACTGAATCACCTCCGCAACTGTTCCTGCACACACCTCCGCCTAGCAGCAGGCAGAGACAGAGGAGTGAGGAAGGATGGAAGAAGGTCAAAAAAGCACATACACCTAAATGCATGGACACACTATGAGCAGCATTTTCCAGACTTACTGTCAGGACCATACATGTTGTCCCATACAACAGACATAGAAAACTGCTTGTGCATACTGTCTAAGATTGTGAGAGCACTCTACATTTCACTCAGAAATTTTGATTATTTCTATCATATACTTTTCTAATGACATAAATGCATTTCCATGTCTTTTCAAAAATGTTAAACTATTGCTCATAATTGTATTTTGTTGAGATGTAAATGCCAGTAACGATGGTTTTGCGGCAGGTCTGCAGAAACTTCAGGTCACATCATCTTTGTACTTATTATTTATAGTTCTTTATTCTTATTGCTGCTTTTTACATTCTGTCTTTTACTGTCCGCTTGCTGCTGCAACAATGCAAATTACCCCATTGTGGGACTAATAAAGGAATATCTTATCTTATCTTATCTTATCTTATCTTACATTGTAGTGTCATAAATAGTTTTATGTCAGTTTTATGTCAGTTTTATGTCAGTCACGAGTCCTTCGTTTCCCAAACTCACAATATTTTCTCTTACCTGTGATGCATCAGGAGGAAACGCGGCATCAAAGGTGAACATCTTGGGAGGGACCTGATTGGCTGCTGTCCTTTTCTGGGAGGGAGCGCTTGGTGTCTGATTGGCTGAGGGGTCCATGATGGTGATTTGTTTCTTCCTGGGATCCACCTTAAGGAAGGAGCTGGACTCTGCTGCATCCAACTGAGACACTGGACACACACGCACCATCACTTTCACCTGAGGGCAAGGTAAGCAGAAAACAGATGTTCAGATACTAGATACTTGTAAAAACAATGAGGTGTAATAGGATAGAATACGTCAAAGATACCTGCAACTTCATCCCTTACAAAATTTAAATATGGCAAGGATGCAGAATTTAATAAAAAAAAAAAATCCTCCTGTTAAAGAACTGATGCAACAGACTTTGTAGCCCTGATTAGTTTTGCATTTCCATTTTCAGTCAAAATACAAGTAAAACTCCACAACCACAGTGATCAAACATGATGTAATCAACAGGCTCACAATACACATTAATAAATTCAAAGAGCACTAAAACTTAGTACTTTAAGATATCTTCATTAAACTTTTGATGATGTCTCAGCAGTTTTTGAGATATAAATGCGGCTCACTACTCCTGTGGTAAAACGTTTTTTTTTTTTTTATTGTTTTCTTTCTCACTTCTGATACACTGATACCTGCAAACACTTTCAGGCCATTGAAAGATTTTAAGAAAGAGGCCTACCCAACTCAAAACTATGAACAGATTTGATAAACCTGGAGGATTGAAGATATCTGAAACCATCTGCACTGTGACAAAAGCCTCCAAAAGTGTCACAACATTCAGCTTTTTAGTTCTTTTTAAGACTTACAAGAATTTGATCATGTTCTCTCGCTTTCTCCCTCTTATCAATTTATTCACCCTCAATGCTTCTTCTCCCTCCCTCCTTCCTTCCTGCTCCTCTTTAGCCTGTCACTCTTTTCTTATCTTTTTCCCTCTCCATCCTAAATCCTTTTTCTGTCTGCACCCCTCCTCTCTACCTTCAGCTCACTGCCACATATCAAAAGCCTGAAGTGCAGGAATCCTGTTCGGCGTTCTCTCCTCCTCACACTCTTCCTTTCCTCCCACTCCTGTCACAAACTGTTAGCAGCCGCAATTTACCGCCTGACAGCTGCAGTTGTTTTCTTTGATATCAGAGGAAGCAAAGTGCTGCGTCATCGAATCTGAGTGAGTTCCAGAACATTTCAACATATAAACAACAGTTTCCTCTGTTAGTTAAAGGTGTTTTTAAAGTCTGAGGTGCTTCACCGGAGTTTGGTACCTCTTTCCGTCTCCACCTCTGACTCACCTGAGGGAATTAGTCTTTGTCTCTCTCGCTCTTTTGATTTCTCACTGCCTATCACTCTCTGATTCAGATTGTCTGTCTTCCTCTCTCCCTGTTTGTCACTAAAGCTTTTTTCCTACCACATGTGATTTGATTTTCCAGATCATTTACAACTAATCTTTCCCTCTGACAGCCGGGAAAGAGACTTGGTTAAAGCACATAATGGGTAGAGAGTTTCTGGAGTAATGGAAGCTTTTAGGGGTTCAGCTTAAACCAAACAAACTTCCTGAGACACTGATCTGAGTCATCTTGATCATCACACACATATCTGACACACTGTGGCTTTGGAGCTACTCTCAAGTATGTGTTGATGGTAATGAAGCTGGTATAGTAGTTTTACTTCCATGAAATATCCTCTCAGCTGTCTTACTGATGTTAACTTGTTTTGTTTAGACATGAGTGTGTAACTGCACTTATCAGGTCAAACCTCCTGGACGGCTGTGTGCAGCCACCGAGGCAAAGCTGGCTGCTCAGTGATCAGTCAATTCTACAAACACTATGGCTGCTGTTAGACCATAAAGTCACAATTTCTATTCTTGCTTGTGCTGATTACAAAAGCTGTACAATGTGTTTAAGGGAAACTTTGTCGTACAACCAATCAAACAGTAAAGCAAAAATCAGTGGTCAAGTTGAACTACTTATTAACGCTGAGTGCTCAGTAATGTTAAAATACCTTTTGGTTGAACAATGAGTAATTGGTATTTGACAGTATTTTTATATAAAATTCCTAAAGAAAAAGTGCTCCTTTTTAATATGTACAATATTATACCTGCCATGTAATGTCTCTGTGTTTTTCTGACACAAGCAAAAACTGTGACTCAATTCGAGTGGTTACTGTTTATTGTATGTTTTGGTCAACATCCAGTTCTCGAAGTGCAAAAACTTTCCTTTCTTTTTTACGGTGTTGAGAAGAAAAGTTTAGTCTTGAAAACTTCCTAGATTTTTTTATATAATGCTTTGAGCTCCTGGTACTTATTAGTTGTGAGTACAGCTACTAGTCTCCTCACCTCCAGCTCTTTCTGAGCCCAACACCTTTCCTACACCTGCATCATTATTAAAAAGAAAAAATAAAATACCCTCAAACCAAAGACAGCTCTTGAGAAATACTTCATGTCATATTTTATTCCTGTATTCTTTTAAAAATGAAATTTCAGTCTGGTAAAAAGTTTCAGGTCATTTAAAGTGTTGAGGAAGAAAATTCAGAAAACCAGGCAGAGTCAGAAACATTAAAGGACATGTGGATCTACAAAGAGAATATGTTAAAAGATGATGATGGGACAAACATGGTAGTGAAGAATGATGGCCAGACTGTCAAATCCAAATCACCAGAGGTTCATCGTAAATTGGCTTCAGCTTAGAATGCCGACAGCACGACGAAGGTAGATTGTTTTGAACAAGAGAGTTCAAGTCATGACAGATGTAAAGAGCTGAATATCTATAAACAGCAAAGCAGCTGACAGGGTTCATACACAGACCGACAGGCACAAGATATGCAATTTCTCCTCCTTACTTCTTGACAGTAGGGGCTGACGGAAACTGCATGAACGCATCATGACCTCTGTGAGACTAGACTGCCTCATTTGGAAGGCATCGCAGGTTTCAGTCTGGCACTCAGTCATTGAAAGGACAGAAATGTTTGGGCCACAGCCATTGCAAAATCCAAATGCTGAATGAGGTTGCAGCATCTTTGTGTACCATGATAAAATATATTTTAGTTTTGATAATCAGAGGATGGATAGATAACTGTGCATTTACACATCTCTGCAGAAATTAATGTCCTGACATCTATCATAGATACTTATGCAATATCGTCACATTGCTACATGTGCACTAACTCAACCTAAAGGAGTACTGTGACATACAATTTTTTTTTAAAAAGTCAGTGAAATCTATTTTTGATCTTATTGTACTGTGTGTTTTCTAAACGGGACAGGATTTGTCGACAGGGCTCAGAGATGCAGGGCAGATGAAAAGACTGCTGTGTTTACGTGGTCCCTAAGAGGGAAGAGGAGAAAGGAGGAGAGATATTTTGCCTTTTTGTGCTTGTTAGCACAGATGAATCATCGTCTGAAGTGTGACTCTGCGCTGTGCTTCCAGTTAAACACCACCATGGGATTACGAATCACACTGTAATCCCAAAACACTCCAAACCCTTCTGCATTAGAGACAGAGCTTTCACAACATGAAAGGAAGTCTGTGACTTTAACCATATTTTTTGTTACCTACAGAGCTATTAGATGAGCATGGATGTGTTATAAATAACTTTGAGTAAACAATGAACAGGAGTCAGTGACAAGAAAGAAGAATCATTTTTAGATTATATAGTGCCTGGTTTAGCACACCAATGTCTAATTTTGACTTTTTTCTACGGTAAATTTAAAAATGATTTAAATATCCACTGCATGACTATGCTGCTATAAGTTCAATAGCATATATAGAGAGTAATTTTCTACAAAAGAGGTTAAAAATCATGTGTCCTTTTTGTTACAAATTATTCTAAATAAATTATTTCACAGCCTGGGGGCAAAGAACTAAAGGCAGCCAGAACAAGGTCATGTAATACTGAACAAACTCACCTAGAATGATAAGTGTTTTATGAAAAAATAAAAGCCTAAAAGCCTGCTGGTATCTAATATACTGCCATGTAAAAATCACAAAGGCAAATAACATTCTAAGGCCCCTCTCTATGTGGCTGTTTATGTGAACAAATTCTCTCTCTCTCTCTCTATCTACCACACACACTCACACACACTCTCACACACACACACACACACACACACACACACACACACACACACACACACACACACACACACTTACACACAAATACAGAGTAGCTGGCAGGCTGATGAAGTAAGGTGGCATCTGTGTGTGTGTGTGTGTGTGTTTATGTGGGTGTATGTGCACAGCTAGTGGTTGGGGTATTCCAAAGTATCATTATTTCAGCATAATTGGCTGACAGGAGCATTTGGAGTTAATTGGTTGGCTGACAGTGGAAACCCTAAGGCTCATGGGTATTGTAGTACGGATAATGTGGACATTCTGCTTGGTCACACAGCCTGACTTAGACGATTATCCGAATGCTTGAACAGATTTATTGGTGTCTTTTTTCTCTTTTGTGAGAAAATGAAATATGAGTTGCTTTGAGTTTTTCACTTTTTAGGTCCTTGAACCATATTAGCATTCAGTTTCCCTGTGGTTCTACAGTCATATTTTACAGTAAAAGATGCAAAATTAGAATAAAAAAATGATTTTTTATCTTTTTTGCTGCTTTTGGAGTTCTTTTCTGTTAGAAGTTCCTGAGGGAATCTTTTATGTTATTCTGTCCTTCTGTCTCATTCACTTACAGAGTGAATCATCATGTCTGACCTCAAAAGTCTTCGAGGTTTAAATAAATGTTTCCAATTCTGAGGGTTTCTGAGATACTTTTGAGTCACGTTTTTTTTATCCTGGATTTTCCTTTTGCTATTTTGTTTTTTTTCTTAAAAATATTCCTGATGTTCTCAATAACAGCAGCAACACATATCTTTTAAACACATTTATGGCAGCAAGTAAAAAAGTGATGAAATGCTGCCCTCAGAGGAACCGACTCACTACTGGCCTCCTTACCAACATAATCAACTACATCCTCTCAGTGGGGAAAATCTCTTTTACTCTTTGACTTCAAAAGGAGAAAGGTGATAAATATTGGGAAAAGTGTAATAATTCTCAAAATGTTTTTTTTGTGTGAACCTTAGTGCACATAATGTGAACTAAAGCTATGCATTTTTCTCTATACAAAAACAAACAAACAAACAAACAAACAAAAAATGAACCAAACAAACAAAAAACAACAACAACAACAACAAAAGTTTCTCCTACCTTCAAAGTTTTTTTTAAAATTTATTTTAAATCTGAAAATTATCTTAAACATGACCAAGAGATTAAATGGTTGCTTTTGGCAGCAAGTTATTTGACAGACTGAAGCTTTGTACTGAGAAAAAAAAAATCTTCATGCAGTCCCTTGATGGACGACCGATGTTAAAATGTGTGATATCTGTGACAGTGAGCTCAGTTGGTCTGGGTCAACAGCAGAGCAAATCTGCTCTCAGAAATCAAAGTAAAGACAGTCCTGAACTGAACTGCGGCCCTGAGGCAAACTTCAACTTTAGCAGAGAGGAGAAGCTGCTGTATGAGAGATGCTGCCACCTACAGCAGAAATGTACCAAGCCTGTGCCTGGTAATGAATTCAGCTCAACACAGAGCAGCAGAGAAAGAGCCTCCGGCAAATACGAACAGTGGTTCCCAAATCTGCTGCAATAAACCTCAATCATACGCTACTTAGGTTGACTGACAGTCAGTCAAAACAGAGGCGTGAGTCACCAGATTAAAAGGGGGGAAATAGAGTTGAAGAAGGTGAAAATGGAAGAGTCACTTACTTAGTGAGTCGTTCCGCCTAAAATCTTAACAAATGTAAAAAATTCCCATCACCTGACATTTGTCCTGCAGGATTAAGGCTCTCCACACAAGAAGCAGCACTTCCTCAGAGGCTAATGCGATCAGGGAATATGAATGTGCAGACCTTCAGCCCGTGTTATTCTCCGAGTTCAGCTGAGAGAAACACCAAAAATGTTATGACTGGCCACACACAAGTTTGTTCTGATCACACTCCCAGACAAAGGCAATAAAAGAAGGATGAACTGACAGAGAGAAGCAAAATGCAGCTGTGATGGGTATTTGTGAGTGTGAGTGTGAGTGTGAGTGTGTGTGCATGAGTGTGCCCAGAAAGGCAGTAAATAAATCACCCAACCCGAATGTGTGATATTACCTCAGGGCGAAACAAAAGGACAAAGCAGACACAGCGACCAGCAAAAGGTCAAGGGGAAGCAAGGAGGAGAGGCACTGGGAAAAGGTCGGTTGGCACCAGTAAAAATGAGCTGGATGTGAACAAAATGAGGCGCTGGAGTCAGGAACAGCGTGTTCTCTAATCTCTGGGAAAGAAGGGTTATCCATGCCTGACGAAAAGAAGGAGCCTGTTGATGGTGATGGGCTGCAATATGAGTAATATGAGTGTGAAGCCAACATGTGGTTTCCATATATGTGTATGTGTGTTTGTGGGGGTTGTTTTCGTCCGTCTGAAAAGGAGAGCGAGCTTCAGCTTGTGCATCTGTGTCAGAGTTTAAAAAAAATGAGCAATAGACGAATAGCCACACAACGCCATGACAGATAACTATAACTCTCACAACAAAGCAGCGTTACATAAATGATAATCCAATGGATACACACAGGGATCTAATGACATTAAATCATAAACACACTCAAATTAATCCATCACCTTCATGTTATTCCTAACACACACACATACAGACACACACACAACAGCGATTAAAGTGCTAACTCGGAACACGATTTACATCATTATGATTATGACTGTCATAATTACGAGCGCCGTTATCACTCTCATTATTAATAGCAATGACACTATTATTAGCCCGTCGGCTGGCGTGCTACTTAGTCTGCAGGCTAATTACTGTGTCTGACTGTCCAGGCATGGTGCCGGTCCACAGCTCTGAGGTCAGAAACCTTCTCCTCCTCTCGTCAAGGGGCTCTCACACTTACTTAATTCTGCCACTCATAATCTCTTTTAATCTCGTAAATGATGGCGAAAGCGCTAATTCTCCCCTCTCGCAATTTATTAGTGTGTGTTTGTGCTACCGAGACCCAGTAGTGCATTACTGTCACGGCTAATCCAATTAGTGTGGATGTATCTAGTCGGGGCCTAAGGGGAAGAGGAGTGGAGGGATGGGGAGCAGGTAGAGCTGCATGCAGGAAGATTGTGCACCCCGCTGTGGGGAGAGCGCATTTAGGGAGACTCCCTCCCTGCACCCGGTGTCTTTTTTATCACCACAGTGATGGCCTGAAAATTGGTGTGTGATCTCAGGGGGGAGAGAGAGAGAGAGAGAGAGGGGGAGAGAGACAGTGAAAATATGGAGCATGGTGTGCTCTCTCCTTCCTTCTTTGTGTGTTATTGTTTACACAGCTGAGGTCACCATCCTCAGCCACACTGGGCTGTGTTTTGTCATTACTGTAACAATCAGAGGACTGGATTGTTTTCCAGTGAACCTGCTCGGCTGGAAATGGTGTTAGATAAATGTATAGACAAGAGAGACAACTTACTGAGCTGCTTCCATTCTGCACAGTAACAGCAACTATTCTGTGCACCATATTTCCACAAATAGTGACCATATAGCCTTTATTTTTTATAGTATTTGTGCTGACCATGACCCCGGTCATAATTTGAGACCTGGGTTTTATTTGAGGAAATACAGTTGCAGGGCACATGTTGAAGTGTGCTGCAAATGATTCCTCAGTCTTACAAAAAGGTATTAACAGGTTATAACAGGAAAATTAATCCTCCATTTCATCTTACTGACTATGAAAATTAGTGTGCATTAGATAGAACTGATGCAATGTGCATAAGGCTTTAATTGTAGGCCTATTTAATAAAATGAGTTGATCCATTGATATTGATTTTCACATAGATTTTATTTCACCAAACATCTAAAGGTTGTCATGTTTACTGCCAAAAGAAGACACTGAGCTGGAGCACAGCTCAGGAAATGATTTCAGTAATAGAAAATAATTGGAAAAAATTAGACAGAGCCCAGGTCAGCTGCTGAATATGAATCTGAGTCCTTTAGCTTTACCACAAAATCAATAAACGCCTCAACTACAGTGCTTTACCAGTTTCTGCAATATTCAAAAATAACCCTTTTAAAAAAATTCATTTTAGTATTCTGAAAATATACAAACAGCACATTACAGTAAACACAGAAGAGGCCTGGTGATATGATTCATTATCTCCTTTTTTAAAAAGAGGGTTTTTCATAAGAAAAAACTAAATCTGGCTCATTTGTGCATTTTAATGTTTGCAGAATGATTCACTGAGTCCTGCATTGGCTGAATTAAATTGCCTCTGTTGATTACTGGCATAAACACAGAGTGTTTGCAGCTCTTGTGACACTATAACCGAAGCTTTAATTAAAGAAGGCAGGAGTCATCCACTGGGAAAAAAACAACAGGCTGTCTGACATTAAATACCAAAATCATACATCTCTAATTTGAGTAATTATCCTGCGACAGCACGCTGACAAAAGTGTATAAAATGTTGAGTGTTGTTTTAGAAAATACAGAACTGACAGGCGTTTGTGTTCATGTGGTTAAGTAGTTGATGCATTTTGGTAAGATGTTGTCAGGTGAGGTATTGTTTGATGTTCCTGCTTTACTGGGAGAATAATTGCTGTAATTTACCTGCTATTATAGAAAACTTTATCTCTAAGTTTTGTTGGGTTTTTCTTTTTTTTCAGTGCATTTTGCTCGGAACAACACAGATAAACAGGGTTCAAAGGGGTTAAAAAACACTGTTCACACACACATACAGACATGCACACACACGCAAACACACAGACACAGACACAAAAAACTTTTCAAAAGTCAGAACTACAAGTTGCTAACTACCCATTTTTCCTTATTACTAGTATTTTTGACTTCCATGTAAAAAGAAGGTAAACAGCCCTTGAGTAACCAGTAAACAGCGTTCAAAGAGAGAAGAGCAGGAAAAGCATTTAGTCAAGGATGTGGGATCCTTGCAAGCTTTTTACTGTCAGCTTACAATTTTTTAAATCAGTGCTGCTGTGCTGCTGTCCCAGTCACTTTACAAACATCAGGACAGGATGTAACTTTTTTTGTGTGTGTGAATGTAATTGTGTGTGTGTGTGAGTGAGAGAGAGGGACTGTGTCTGTGCACGTACAGGTCTGAGTGCATATGGGTATTTAGCAGCAACTTCCACTTTTAAAACTACAATAGATTTTTCTTATCATTATTATTTAATAACAGGTCCTTACAACTACTGCAGATCCTTGAGAAGATGTTCAGATTGTTATTTAACTTATAGGACACCATAAACCATAAATTACAATAAGGGGAAAGGTGGTGGTTTTGGTGTCCAAGGAATTTCTCACCAGCTCTTTCATGCACGCACTGCTACCCTGAAACTTTCCAGATATAATATCACAGAACTGTATGCAAACAAAAAAGTTCAGATCAGTTGGTCTTGACATTAACTTGGCTTTACCTAACAGGCCCTGAAGAACAAAGCCTGTGCAATCACCATTTGTCACCACACACAAGCGATGATTTTGCCAAAGTTTATCTGCTTATTCTTTTCTGCCTGCCTGTGTATTACTTTCCCAGCTTGCCTTGATATTGAAGAAACATCCAAACACAAGTAGGATTTATATTCATTAAACAGGAGTCCTCCTCCTCCTCCTTTACTATGCCCTAAACAGGTGCTACCCCTTGCCTATAACCATCAGATCATTGGACACCAGAACAGAGTTAAAAAGCAGAAAATATCAGTTATATTTATATCAGCATATATATAATAATGCTGCTGCTGGATGTGTTCCCTAAATAAGGGACTGCAACAACATAACAACACAACAACATAAAGGTAGATAATATGTAGCACTTTGGCCCTTTGCTTCACTGTGTTCACGAGCTAGTCCCTGCTATAAGTGTCTGCTCTCTGGTGCTGAGCAGAGAGTGTGACTACAGTGAATTTATAGTTTTGCTTTATTTTTTTCTCAAAGCTTCCCCTTGAAGCCAAAAATGACACAATGGGAGCTGTGGAGAGAGCCAAAAGTTGGCTAAACAATGAGCTCTGTAAAGCTGAGTGGAGCTGCAGGTGATAAATCTTTCTGCATTTATCACTACAACCCACCACACTGTCCCATTGTTTTCATTGTCAGTTGATACATTGACTGTAGCTGCTAAACATGAAAATTCTTCTATGATTTCTGAGCAGATTAATGGATGTTTTTCTGTAATGAACACCACAGAGAGCAAATTGTGTTAAGTGTGAGTTGCGCATATTGGATAAAATGTGTGCATCATGTTTGTGTTTTCAGACTTGAATTAACAATGACTCTGGAAAGAAAAGTATTGTGAGATAAGTGCCAAGTAGCATTTTTATTTGCTTATAAAGCAACTGAAAATAAATGAAGTTAATTAAAAACTTATTATATACTTTACATGTACAGTACATCATAAAAGGCTTTTGTCTAAACATGAGAAAATATAATTTGTCAAGCCTGCAACAGCAAACTAAAATGATTTTTTAATTTTATTTTTAATTTTATTTTTTTTCTTTATATTCAGCAACAGGCCAAAGTTCCTGAAGGACTTTAATATCAATATGTAACTCTTCATTTTTCTCCTTATTTTCTGATTAAATTTTAAATTCTGAGTTTTTTCTCTGGATTCTTGATGTAATCATCCTAATGACAGGGACAGCGTCATCATCCTGAGGAGATGTGAAAGAATGCACCAGACACTTATGTTGTTTTGTCCCTATGATGATAAAAAGCACAACCAAAGAGGGGTCAAGCTGTGTCTTGGCAGACAAGCTATTCTGAAAATCCATTAGTGACTAAACGCAGCATCATTATCACCAGCCGCTTAAGCATTCAGTGTCCTGACTTCAGCTTTTTTTTTGGTCTTACTGGCATTTTCTTCTGAGGTGAGTCTCTAAATATCACATGAAACAGGAAAAGCAGAGGAGAGTTGTCTTTAATGGACAAAGCGCAATGTGGTATTTTAAAAGCTGTTTTTATGCTTCGGCAGAAATTCCTTCCATTAGCAATTATGTCGTCTTTCTGGCAGGACATATTTTGGACCTTGTAGACTCTTATGCAGCACAGAGATGTCTGTTTCTGGTTTGCTGTAATCAGAGTCCCACAGCAGAAAATCAGATTTGACATGTCAGAGGGATACCAGGAGCATGAGCATTCAGCATGAGGCACAAACACTCAAAAACAGGCAGAGCAAAGAATAGTTCATGTTATCAACACCATCTCTAGTATTTCTGCTGCTATTGTGGTTTTTTTGTGTTGTTGGAAAGTTTTAGTCCTTCCATTCTTGGGATATGTGATTTTCGGTTCGCAGATTTTAATACTAACTAACCACATAACTATTTTTATAAGACAGTATTTTATGAATAAATACAACAGCAGTTTGGCTTTACATCTTTCTTTTATTATTTGATTGGTTACATATCATAAATTCATGTGTAATCTCTTTTTTCCAACTTATTCATAAATACTTGTGTGTGCCTCTGTGAAGACATTTAACAATAGAGACATTTTCAATTATAGAGACTACAATATGTATTTTATTTGTTTTCTTTGGCCACTTGGGGGAAGTCACACAAGCTGCTAGGTTTTTAGGTTTTTTAGGTTGTTTTAGGAACTGTACATGGACTCTGTCCATATCATACAATTGCTTTTTTTTATTGAAAACACTTCTTCACTGTGTATGCTGATGACATTATGGCGCTGCTGCAGGCCTGAAAGCAAGGCTCTGTGAACCTGAGTGCAGAGTTGGTGGGTTCATCATTTTAAGTGTCTACTTAATCATTCACTCTCATTTATTTGATCCTTTTTTTAATTAAAAAAACATTGATTAGTAGAGCTTTAAAAAAGTTTTGTTTGGCTGTTTTTTCTGCATCATGCTTGTGCAAGGATTATTTTTTAAAATACAGACTAATATAGAAAGTGAACCACTGGAACAACTGCTTCTTGTGCGACACGCAAACACAGAAACACAAAGTTATACATGTTGAGAAGGTGCAGAGCCAGGCTGCAGGGGTCTGAACTGGTGTCCCTTTATAATGGCTCCCTCAGGATAAAGTGGGATTCGTGTTGTAGGGGGCTAACACAGAAAACACAGAAAATTCAGGCTTCTGATTCTCACATACAAAGGCAACACATCAATCACATACACACACATGGACACATAGCACCCTGTGGCACTGTCTAATCACACAGCCAGTATGTATTTCTGTGTAGCTGTCTCAAAGGAGTCTCCATGCTGGGCCTACAGTTCCCTGGTGAATGCCAACACAGTGTGTGCTTGTGTCTTGATCATGTCTTGATCAAAGCTGAGGGTTCTGTCACACAGAGGGACAGTTTGTGATCAAGAAGCTACTGGACAGGTCAGGTGAGAAGAAATAAATCTAGGGAGAAGAGAAATTGAGATATAGCAAAAAGAGGTGTAAAGGAAAGGAGAAAAGGGAAGAGAGGGGGAGATAAAAGTCTGAACAGGTGGGGAATTTGTTCAGTTTAGAGACAGAAACAGAGAAAAGCAAGCTAACAGGTCAGCAGACATGTTGTTGGCAGAAAAGCTTAAAAAAGATGAGGTGATCACTCAATGGTTCCAGATTCATTATCATTAAATGTAGATCACATTAGAGAAAAATTACCCAACCATTAAAACAGAATAAGAGAATGAACAACAGCATGTTCATTCACACTGTGGAGTCCTGCACTCCAAACATGTAGACACACTCTGATCAAACAACCCCAGAACACACACAAAACTCACCGACAGACAGACACACACACACACACACACACACACACACACACACACACACACACACACACACCCAGACAAAACCTCATTTCACTGCCCTGTGACACAAAATGGGATTTCTGTGTTTGAGCAGAGGGGGTCCGGTGGCTACAGAGGGACACATCAAGAAGTGAGGGCTTTATAATCGCCGATGCCAGATTGGATGTCAGCTGCAGCGTAAGTGACTATCTATCACCAGCGCTCTGCACGTGAAGAGGCCTCTTTAAAGGCGGGCGGACTTCAGACAGCAAAGAAAAAGCCTCCCCCCTCGAGCCCACTCCAGTGCCCTGCAGGAGGGACTGCCACACTTGCACACAGAGGCTGGCATTCATGCATGCATGCACAAAGCACAAACACACTTGATATTCACCCGTATGACTGTAAACATTCACCCATACAAACTTGAAGAGAAGTGTTTAAATACACAAAATATACACACACAGGCTTATTTGCAAACACACACACACACACACACACACACACACTGCAGTATTTGGTTTTCTGCTTGTGTGTGGCAACCAACTCTGTTGCTCGCACTTAAAGCAGCAGCAGGACTGCCAGTGGCCTTCTTTTTAGAGGAAGCTCTGGATGCTGAAAAACATTTTTGTAATTAAAAAGTAAGTCTTACACAAAAAACCCCAAATGTTTACAATGTGTGTTTAGAATGTGTTTGATCCATTATTTCAGATACAGTTAATTCCCTTCTAAAAAGGGACTTTTAATTGATGTGTAGAGGTGTTTTAGTGTTGATGGATGCCTGTAAGTTCAAAGGGAGAGATAACGAAACAATAACGGAGAGAAAGAGGGAACAAGTTTGGATAGAAATGCAGAGAAACTGTGTTTGTTTTCATCTCTGGGATACTTAGCCAAACCATGCATGTAATTTGCTCCACAGCCTCCATTTGTACATTTGTGTTCCCTCTGTGTGTTTGTGTGATTATGTGCTAATGCATATTCTCTGTCTGTGTGCGTCCACCTCTCTGTGTGCGTTTGTGTGCTTGTGTGTACATTGTCTAGCAGCAGCAGTGGCAGTGGCAGATGCTAATCTGTGCTGAGAGTCATTATCTGTGCTTCCTGGGCCATTAGACTAATGCTAAGGGATAACACAGAGAAGTGGATGAGACCTGACGCTAACAGGGGCTAATCATCAGGACCACCTCTCGCTGCGAGTTCGGCTATGACACTAAATACCCCTCAGAGGCAGGAACCTTAGGCACCGGCAATCAGATAATTACAGGAGCCTGGAGCATTTTATTAATATAATTTCAATAAATTGTCTCAAATATTTGAAGTAGCTGACGTGTGTTTGATTTGATTTGACACTTGGATGGCCTCTGAAGTGCTAACATCCCTTTTGTCACCGTTATTAATTATTAATATTCTCAAATAATGATAATTTCATTGTAGTTTTCTCCTTCAATATGCAGCCTGAATGAGCAATGAAAAAAAATATTGGTGAGTGCTGAATCCTTCTAAAATTGGCAAGTGAATGATGCTCAAAGCATTCTAAAAGTAATAGAGGTGTATTTCTTACAGCCCATAGTCCCCCTAAGCCCCCAAATTTCCCCTAGCAACAACCATCTCACAATATTCCCAGCATGTGGTGTTGAGGCTTTTTCTTTGCCAGGCATTGGCACAGCGAGGCAGCTCTAATCTGCATATCACCTGATCTGACCAATGAATCGCTTCCTGTCTAATCATCTCATTTGACCTAGCAACCAAAAGCACCCAGCGAGCTTTTGACTGGCGAACAGTAAAATAGAATACATCTGCGGGACCTCGCAAGATCACATGTTGAAGGAAGCGCTAACGAGGCAGGTTTCTGAGCCCTTTTTTTAACTTTATAATGAGCCTCTACCCAACGAGGGTGACCCCGCTGCTTCACACTGCAGTGGGGCTATTGAACGCACCACCTTGGATCCATCAAGGCTGCAACTCAATTTTAAACAGTCACAGGTGTGTATCTATTTACCTGGGGTTAATTCACCATTTTGCTCCAAGCAAAATAAACTAAATTGCATTGAAAAACATAAAAAATAAAATAAAATATGTAGAAGTAAAGGAGATGGGAGAGATTGTGTGTAAGGTTATGTATGACTGATAAAAAGAACCCTCATCTGAACATGTCAAATGTATGTCTTTGCATGCATGCATGTGTGTGTGTGTGTATATGTGTGTGTGTGTGTGTGTGTGTGTGTGTGTGTGTGTGTGTGTGTGTGTGTGTGTGTGTGTGTG
>JAQMCX010000043.1:18523555-18554045 GCA_029814765.1 Acanthurus leucopareius | reverse complement strand
CTCTCTCTGTTGGTAACCCCCCCCCCCGACTCCCTGAGAAGCCCGGCCACTTACACCAGCTGGCCTCACCTGTCACAGAGCCACTGATGGAGATGGAAAGAGGAGAGAGGTGAAGAAAGGAAGAGTAGGACCTGTAAAAGACATACAAAAACGTATGTGTGTGTGTGTGTATGTCTCCATCCATGACAACCCTTGTCCTCTCTCCTCCATCTCCTCCATCTCCTCCACCTCCTCCCCCTCAGTCTGTTGTTTGCTTTAATTTGCCCCTGCCGGCCGCAGCCGTGAGCTCATAGTTTATTTTGATAAATTGAAGGGGAAGCCCTGCTAATAAATCAGAGCCCGTGATGAAGAAAAGCCTTAAATAGGATATTAAGATTTATATCAGAGACTCCGGTTGTATGCTGACAACCACACAATTGCTCCCCCCTCTCCCCTGCCTTTCTTTCTCTCAAACGCACTCGTTCTATCTCTCTCTCCTGCTCACTCTTTCTCTCTCCAGTCAAATTGTCCTTTCTTCTTTCGTGGCAGCGACAGGAAGATTTCTTATCGGGGCTCTGGAAGGTGGGAGTGCGGGAGTGAGGCAAGAGAAATGAGAAGTAAAAGAGGAAAAAGTAAGAGGGGGGTGGAAAAAAGGGAGCTGGAGAGCAGAGGGGGTTCTCTGCTGCAGCTTTTGTGTTATTGGCTCAGTGGCCGAGCGTGAATGCAACACACAGAGCTTCATTACTGGAGCGCAGGGGCTATCTGTGTGACAGGATGCAGGATGATGTGTGTGTGTGTGTGTGTGAGATAGAGAGAGTGTGTATATGTGTGTGTTCTGCATTTGTAGCAGGATGCAAGATTGAATTTGTGTGCCTGTGCCTGCTCCTGGGACTATGTACATAAGTGTGTGTATGTCTGCATGCGTTTGTGTATGTGTGTGTGTGTCTTCCTCAGATCCGCAACGTGAGCGCACTCTCTCACAGTGACTTATTTACTCCAGAGGCGAGGCTCTAACCCCAGGTACAGAGCCCTGCACAGAATAATTGCTTTTTTTCATCCCCAAGCATCACGTTGCCTCTTTGTTCCTAACCGCTCACATGCAAGAAGTGACATCTATTTGTGAGTGAGAGTGTGTCCGCATGCATATGAATAAATAAGAGTGTGTCTGTCTGTCTGACCGCAAGGATGTGCTTCTGCATGGATATGAGTATGTGTTTAAAGATAAACTGGGACGTTTTCAGTCTTTTTTTCCTGTTTTTGCTTTCCACTTAAGAAATAAATTATACAATAATAATATTAGTTGCATCTCAGCACAAGTATGCATGTGTTGTTTAGCTTAGCTTAGCACAAAGACTAGAAGCATAAGGAAACAGCTAGCTTGCCTCTGTAAAGAATACACAGTGATAAAATTGATATTAATCTCCTCAGACTCTCAGTGAGGCATAATAAGCTAATTTGCCAAAATGTAAAAACTGTAAATGCCAAACTGTACCAGCAGTGTCTGTATTTTCAAATATGCTCACATCCGCTTTTGAAATGATGCAGCTATGCAAATCGGCAACCACAACTGTGAGTAATTACCAGTTCAGCATTGGACCATCATTTCATTCAGTTTCAGAGAAAACGACTCCAGTATCTGGTCTATTAGACTGTTGAGTAATGCTTTTAACTCCGTTCCCATAATTAAACCCAGTG
The DNA here is from genome assembly GCA_029814765.1 of Acanthurus leucopareius. NCBI lineage: Eukaryota > Metazoa > Chordata > Actinopteri > Acanthuriformes > Acanthuridae > Acanthurus > Acanthurus leucopareius. Next base: position 18,552,371 of record JAQMCX010000043.1, on the reverse strand, counting down.
TACAATTGAACACTCAAAGGCGGGTTACTTGCGTTGCGTAATGATTGCAATTAAGGGTCGCACACAAAGCTGGAGCTGCTTTCGGAGTCGCTACGCTTGACGCTGGCAATTAATTGAAAATGCAAATACACAAGCTGATGAATGAGAGGAGTGCTGGGTCTGCACTGCGTGAAAAGACTATCCGCCACACTTCAGAAAACTGAGAGGGGTGGTGGTGGTGATGCGCCTTGTATTCCTTCAGAGAGGAAATCAAACCAATTGGATATGAAGCATAGCCGTGCCGCTGGGGAGAGCGTGCTGTTTGCTGAGACGGTGTGATACTGCAGACCCCGGGCACAGACACAATAAGACGCTGATTAGACAACAACAGGGTCATAGAGAAAAAAAATTGCACTTTGAGATAACAATTGCAACTTGTGAAAAAAAACAAGCAGTTCATACATTCTGTTCATATAAGCATCAGTGTAAGCCTCCAAATTTACCAGTTTATCAGTCAGACGCAGCCTTTCTGCGATCAGTCATGCTGATGGCTGCTGCCCAACTGCTTCTAAATATTGCTTTTTTTTCCCTCAACAAAGTACTTGGATATTTGAAAAGTGCTAGACAAATAAAAATAGACAGACAGGCGCAGGCTGACAGACAAATGGACACCGAGGCAGAGCCACTATGTGCGGTTGTCTTGACAACAGAACGAGAGCAGCACCCTGGACTCCGAGTGTGGATGGAGAATGAGACATGAGACGGGGTGAGCAGAAAAAAGCGCCGTGTAAACCCCATTAAATCCATCCAGAGCTCCCAAAAATCATTGTGACAACATCAAGCTTTGCAAATATTCACCCCATTTTTTTTTTCCACAGGCAAGGACACAACTGCAAAATAGAACCATTGAGGGGGGGTGGGCTATTTTGCCTCCAAACTGTTCATACGACCCATTATGTTATTGCTACAGATTTTACCCCTGCTGCCCTCTCCAGAATTCGAAATGAGCCATGAACAGTGCACCGAAAAGCTGGACATTATCCTTCATTGCCAAAATATCCCAATCATCAGGATACCAACATGAACCTTGACATCAGTCTTATGAGTAACTCCTGTGTGATTACTTTGAGTCTGTGCACCAGACTGATTGTTTTGTTTGTGTGTCCACTCCAATATATCTATAGATATTACTCCTCTGTCCAATGGTACAGCAGGAATATGGCTGTAAAGGTACACTGTCTCTGTTAGTGCTAGCTGCTGCAGGTTAGCCGTGGTGGGCCGCATGATACAGCCGGCGCAGCCCTTTTTGTTTCAATCTGGGAATGTGCCCTTTGCTGCTCTTGGATACTTCATGTCAACATCGGTCAATGTAATAAATAGCAACAAGCTCCTCCATCAGGTTCCTGCACCCACAACTTTCCCCTACTTAGACTCTCATGTGATGCTTTTGTGTTCATGGGAAAAATCTAAACCCTAAACTTTCCACTGCTTCCACTCGTTTGGCTTCTTGAATTTTTTGGACAAAAACATTTGTTCTGCATCAACAACATGTTCACCAGCCAAGTAACTGTTATGAACTAAATAATCTTCTCTGTGCAATCAGGGTCTGTGGTGACCGGCAGCGTCCAGCTGGCTGAACTTGGCTTCCATACTCATGTTCTACTCGGTCAAAGCAAAATGGCACCGACTTCAACTCAACAGCTTCACTACCACCATCGACCATCTGGTGACACAAACACATATCAGCAACCAAGTGAAAGCTACCCTTGAAGCCAGTTCAGCCTTCTATGGCACCTGGATGCAGGGTGCGCTTTGTCAGTTTTAAAGCCACTGGCATCTGCTTCCTCCTTTGTTTACTGCAAAACAGAAACAAGCACACACAGCTACAGTAGTAAGCTTTGTGAAAGGTTGTCCAAAATGCCAGGCAGTTTTTGTGCCTATTGCAAAGTTTTCCTTGTTATAACAAACCAAAACAACTGCCCAGAGACAGAGAGTTGTTTATTGTTAGGTACTGCGATACGACACCATCTTCATGTAGGAATTTATATTCCTTTTGTTTTTAAGCTTTGCATTTGGATCACTTAGACTCAAGGACCTGCCAACAATAAAAAAAAATCAGCCTTGGTATGTTATCATGGTCACAGTGCAGCTTAATATTGATTATTTAAGAAAAACAACAAATAAAATGTATCTAAAATGTTATTATCCTCAAAAATCCATTTTAATCAGCTCAACTACAAACACTTCAAAAAAAAAAAAAGCTCTGCCTCGCAGCATGGCTGGGCCTCGCACAGAGAGCCGGACCACCTGGCTGATGCCAGCTCTGATGTATGGCGCTGGCTTGACATGGGATCCCAGCACAGTGGTGTGGAGGCATTGGGAGGGTACCAGCAGTCTCAAGAACAAAAGACACTTAACTTCGCTGCTCTCCATCAGCATTTCTATTCACCACCTCTATGCAGAAGGGGTGGACCCCATCGTACGCTGGAAAGCACACGTACAAATGCTCACACACACAGGTGCCATGTCTTGTGTGTGCATGTGTGTGTTTCTGGTGACAGATGGGGGATGAAGTTGTCAGACCCTCGCTTGGCGGTGCTGTAGGCCCTTGTCGGCTGGCTTCTGCTTGTTAATGTGTTAATTAGCCTACTTGTTCCTCCTGTTTGGTAATTACAGTCAGCCCGGGCCAGGACGCTCATCAGAGGCCACTGACTGCAAGACGGCGGAGCAGTCAGTGTTAGTGTGGGGACATATGGCTGAGGTGGTATGTGGTGCTTATGCTGTGGAGTGCAAAGTGTTAGAAAACTGTCCAAGAAGAAAAACAAAATAAGAAAAACTCTGTGCAATGTCAAGGACCACACTGGTATATCAACATTCTTTATCACTTCAGCTACAAAACAATACTGAATATTTTTGACCTCTAAGATTCTCTGACAGCCAGCATGGCCCCATTCAGACTAAAACAGTTACACACACTCACACCTGAAAGCTGACCAGTACACCCACACTCTGAACTGTTGGGCCAATCGGCAGCTTTAACAGAGCAGTCTGGGGCTCAGGGTCTTGCTTGAGAGCAGTAATGAACTCACTTGTGGTAAAGAGGGAGGGGCCAGCGATGCTCTTTCACTTCCCCTGCCTGGTGATCAAGTGGGTGACTTCCCGGTCAAATCCATTAGGGTTCTTTAATGTGTTTTTCCTGCAGTTAAAGAAAGCCATTGGCTTCCATTAGTGTGAAAATCAAGTCTGAATTAATTTATGTCACAGTTACATCATTGTTGTTGAATGGTAATGCAGTTTAAGCGGGGATTACTTTTAAAAGTCTGTACTGCATTACATCCCTACACTAATGCAACTAAGACAAAAATTAATGCAGATTCAATATTCTCTGTGATGGTTTCATGAGTGGGAAGGAAACTGGTGTATGGTTGGAATAATAATCATGGACATATTTAAAGGTATAATATGCAAGATTTTCTTAAAAAATCAATGTACAGACTCAAAAAAAAGTAATCTCTCTTAATCATCTTTAATGACCCACTAGAAGTGTGTGGTGGTGAGTTTTCTGCAGAGACGCTGCCTTCTGCCTGTATGTCTCATTTTCTTGTTGGTTTTCTGTGTTCGGGACATTTTTGGGTGGCAACCTCTGGGTAAAGTGGTGAAGACCCCCCCCAGGCCAAAAGCAGCACACAGGACATAAATAAGTCGGGACCAGCCTTGTAGCAGAACTTGCAATAGTTAAGTAAAACACAAGCAGCACAGAAGCATAAATATAGTGAGGCGAATCGCAGAGCAGACCAAAATCAATCTGAAACCAGAGTGAATCTAGAGTTGGCCTGTTGTTTAGACAGGTAAGTGTTGGGGATTAACCTAATTAGCCTGCTAACGTATCAGCATATCTATTGAAACAAATGTAAGGTTCCTTCATAACATAAAGCGTATGTAACGCACACACCAACCTCTACTTTCAAGCAGTGCCACTAATTTTACGTTTGAGACTAAATTAACACTTCTCTGCAGGCGGGCTTATGTGTCAGGAGCAACAGGCGTGTGGTTCTGCTGTCGTTGGGCCTGAGAGGAGGGGCCAGTTTTTGGATTGTGTGTTTATGAACTCTGACTGGCTGCAAATTCTGCCTCAAAACTACAGTCTTGATATTTGCCAAATGGTAAGCGAGGCTCTGTAGAAGCCTATAAGTGTTGCAAAACCTCTAACAAGGTCCTGGGATGAAAATAGGATTGTTACAGTTATTTGACTTTGGGAAGAAATTTTTAATGCAGAAAAATAGGAAGACGGTATATTAACATTGAATGTATATTCACAGAAAAACAGAAAGCACTGAAAAAACTGAAAACAATAAACTGAAAAAAGATTCTCTTTCAAAAAGTCTAGATAATAGTTTTGATTAAAGAATGAAGAGAAAAGAATGTTAATACGGGCTCTGACTGTTTACCTTGAAGGGGGTAGACGGGGGAATATATGAAGTGGCAGAGGGGGATTAAAGGTGCAGGCAGAACATGCAGAGAAAATGTAAAGGAGGACGTAAATGAAATGAAAATACCGAGCAAAAAAACCCCCGACAAAACAAATGGATAAGCACCTTGAATGGAAGTCAGATAAGTGCTGGAGAGAAGAGGTGGAGTGGTGGTGATGGGGTGTCTCCATCTTTCTTGTTACCCCCCCCTCTTTCCCTCCTCCCCGCAGAAAGAGAGGACGGTTCATTTGCCCATGAGTGTCTGACAGAGCCGATTAAGAGCAGTTTGTTTTATAGACGTGGGCTAATTGAGTTGGCTAGATTGTCGTCGGCTCGCTCGCTCTCTATATTGAAGATTACATATTTCCCTTTTCATATCTTGGCACTGCAGCCGCCCGCCCATCCATCTCCATTCCTCCTTTCTTCCGTTCCCCCTCTGCCTCCATGTAAAGTGAGAAGGGGCTTTGGTCCTACGTCTAATTAGTGCTCCTCTCCATCACTCTCCCTCTGCCTTGTTCACTACTGTATCCTTGCCCTAGAGACCTTGCTTCGCCTCTGCTCTCTTCGTCTCTGACCCCTCCTCCTCATTATCTCCTCCTCTTCCTCTCCTCTTCCTCCTCAGCCTCCTCTTTTTGCACCACTCCATCTTTTCACCCTCTCCATCTCTCTGTCATTATTCACCCACTCTCTGCCTCTGTCCCTCACTCTCTCTTTACCTCTCCACACCCCCCCCCCACCCCCACCCCGAACCCCCACCTCCTCCACCTCTCCCTCCCTTGCTCTCGTCTTCTCAATGAGTTAATTAGGCTCATCTCTGGCACCCTCTTGCCAAAGCCTGCGCCCACAGGGCCAGCCGCAGCACTCCGCTGATGATTGGGAGGCTCTATTTTTAGAAGACAACAGAAAGAGGAGAAGTGGAGAGAGAGGGAGAGAGACAGCTGAAGGTCATTTGGTACTTTCACTTTGAGCGCGTCAATATCAGAATGCATGGAAAAGAAAAAAGACATAGAATAAGAGAGGGAGGGAAGCAGCAAAAAGCCTACATGTGGATTCTATAATTAAAGATGAAATTCTGTTCATGCTGCTCTCGCAATATAATAAATCCAGAGGAAGTACACAAAAAGATGATGATCTCTTTGAGAGCCCTGCATACACACTGCATCTCCACAGACAATGTGGCACTGACAACTTGGCTATTTTCTCAGTGAGCCATCCATTACTAAAGATTCACATCTGCTTGTGAGGTGCTCTGTTAAATTCCATGAAGAACCAAATGGAGCTCCATCTTTGTAGATATTATGACTATGGGACAACAGAAGCACTTCAGAGATCTAAAATTGACCACATTTGTCCGCAGATGATTATTCCTATCAATGAAATGCCCTGAACATGTTAGGAAATGCACAACCAAGACTGATCCAAAGAATTATTTCTTTCAAATAAATCCACTTTTCTCCTGCACACTCATGTTCCTCCTCAAGTCAAAGCTGCAGGGACAGAATGAGTAATTTCTCGTATGTTGTCTATGGAGACTGGATGCATGAAAGGTCTTGGTCTTCTGTAAAGAAAGAAAAAAATCTTCAGTGGGCAGAGAGCATGAAGAAACTATGTGGGCTGAAAAAAAATATACACCATATGTTGCTGCAATATTGTACAGCTGTGCCAGCTGTTGAGCAAACAGCATTTGCAGGTAATGTAACGTTGTTTCTCCCCTGTGAAAAATAACAGAGGGAGTCTCTTGATTACAGGTGCGAGTGCAATCCACTGGACTACATTCAGTGGGTATGTTTTGTTTACTTGAGGTTGTAGGTTATAGAAGTCTGACTAAAGATCTGCAGTACAACTATGCTTCAAGTAATACCACTGTTGTTTTTATTTCAAAAACACATCTCGACGCAGCCAATATCTGACTTGTTATGAGGCAGTGACAGCAGACCACTGGGTTATAAATGCTCTCTCTCTTTGCCACGAACTGTCAAGGTCACATAGTCACATCACTGCATGTATATACCAATCATCTACTCAGAACCACAAGGCACATATGCCTAATGACAAATACAGATACCAGGAATAGCAGAGACAGTATGAGTTAAACCTCCAGGAGTTCATTTACCCCTCTCCCTCTAATAAACAAAGCAATCACTGACAGTCAGAGACACAATTATGCGGTAATTACGCAAAATAACAGATTTTCCCTCTCCACCTTCCCCACTTGTTTCACACGGGTACCCCCACAGATTACAACAACCCCCACCAGCCCCCTCCTTGCCTGAGCAACTGTTAACCCCCTGCACTCCCTAAACACGCTCGCATGTATGAAGACAACATGGGCTCATACACACAGATAGACAAGCACAGAAACACACACAGATTTATGCAAAAGGTTACTCATGCAAGCGTGCATTTACACACACACACACACACACACACACACACACACACACACACACACACACACCAACACAGGAGTCATCCACCCCCTCTTCCCGGAGCTTGTCTTATTTAGCAGCCAAGTCGTCTCATGGCAACACACTCGTCAATCTCCCCCTATGTAGCCCCGTACTAATTAACTGGTTTAAATGGGAGTGTGTAGCAGGGACAGAGGGCACTTGTCTTTGAACCCTCCCTCCTCACTTAACACACACACACACACACACCCACCCTTTTGTAAAAACTTTCCAGTCACCTTATCAAACTTATCACTCTTCTCACACTTCCTGTCTTTTTAAATTTCTTCCTCACTACATCTCTCTGTCTTCTCTTCTATCTTCCAACACAACCACTGACTTGATTACAGTTATCGACACGGGCAGCCCCTTCACACTGCCAACTGGCAAGCCACCTTGCCCCAAGTGCCCACATGGCTCATTGGCGCTGCCGCTCATTTCACAACATGGTCATTATCATGGGCAGCTCCACAGGGAGGGATTATGCTAAATATGTAAATGAGAGCAGTGTTGAAAGTGTCAAAGAGCAGGAGGGAGATGGGAGCGTCGCAGAGAGAGCTGCTGGCTGTGTCCTGATGCCAGAGCATCTAATGTTGGTGAAAGTGCAAAATCACAAATTCAAGAGTTCTGGGGTACATCTCAAAATCAAACCGAGCCAACAGCTAAGGGATAATAGGTTAACTGCAAATATGAAATGTCATTTCCATAAAACCATGCAACATTTTTGGTTTTATAGATGGTTCAACCTCCAGTGGTTTCAGCACAAGCAATTTTCCTTGTTCTTGCAGAAAAATCTGTTCTTGCAGCCATCTGTTTTTTTAGGCCATTAAATAGAAATCAAAACTTTGCCTGTCCCACTCATTAGCCATATTTGATCCGATTGACTGAGCAACGTATTTAAAAGAAAAACCGAATGCAGTCCTCATGTGTAGTGAGGATTCTTCCATAGTTCTTACATACTGCTGTAATCGGCCTCAGCAGAGATGGAGTTTGAAGGTTAAATGATGTCCAATTAATGAGAGTTGGGGAAGCAGATTCTCCACAGTTCTATGTTTCAGTTTTTGAGGCATCATGGGAGGTCTGCAGTTGGAGAAGAAGCATAGCTACTGGCTCTTGCAAGCTGCCCTGAGGGCCTCTCTCTCTCTCTCTCTCTCTTTCTCTCTCTCTCTCTCTCTCCTCTTTTGCTCAATTACAGCCAAGAATGATCAAGCACCTTATAGTAGTTGGGCTACAGAGCTGCAGGCTTCGTGTTGGGCCCTCATCAATATTTCAGATCCCTTGCTTTATATTGTATTTACCCTTATCTGGACAATGATAGGCCACAGCACACCCCCAGCCTCCCTGCCCTCAGGCAGTGGATTCTGTGAGGAAATGAGCTGTTTCACCTGAATGAGAGCAACAGCAGAAGCAGACAGGGTTTCAGTGAAGTGTGCAAGTGTTTATGCTGTTTATGTGTTTAGGAGGAGGCTTGGTTACATTGTCTCAAACTGAACCTGAACTTGGCAACGGGTTCCAGTGTATCCGATAAGTGACGATACAGACCACCTCTGGTCCTCTGCTGCTGAGCCACAAAAAGGCTCAGGCTGCATCTTTAGATTCCATCAGCTGGCCTTGTTCTACAATGCATCCTTTGCTTCTTCTACATCTTCTTCATCTCAATCTTCTTCTTCTTGCTCTTTTTCTCCTCCTCCTTCTCATTAACTTTCTTCTTATTGCTTCCTATTTCTCCTCCTTCATCATGATCTCGCTATCTTCTCCATCTTCATCCTCTTCCCATTCTTGTTTTTATTCTTTCTTTTCACTCATCTTCCCAGTTAAAGAATAATTCTAGTTTAATGAGACCAAACATAAAAAAATATCACCCAAACTTTCTGTTGTAAGTATTCATCAGAGAATAAAAGCAGCTGCTGATCCATTGTACTCCCTGTAGGCTTGTTTGTGTGAGCAATGAGGGCTGATTATCACCATCATTACAGGTGCAGTCATTTTCGGTTCACCTTCAGCTGATATGAAGGGAGGCTGTTAAAACTGCTGGCTTATAAGACTCAAGTCAAAATTTCCCATTCAGCCTAATTAAATAGGATTATACTTAGTAACTGCCCTTGAAGAATAAAACGAAAATGAACTTAAAAGTATTCTCTGATTTGTTATAAGTCAATAGGAAGTTCAAGTCAGTGTAAAAAAAGAGAAACCAAAGTTGACTGTTGGTAGGAAAATGATCAGCCGTCTCCTCTGTTAAACTCCTACACAGAATTTGTCGATCGAGGACCTTAACTGACTCCTTCCTTTTTATTTGTAATTACTATGACTGCTGGAGGGCTTTGTCTCCTGACTGTAAACATACACTGTTTCAGGCATTTCACTGAAACACATTACATTGATTTATGTGAAAAGACAGTTTCTAAATATTATTGAAGAAAGTTAGAGTTAGGAAGAGCAGGAGAACCACACATAAGGAAGCAAGAACAGAAAAAAGGGACAATGAAATCAAATCAGAGTGCAGCAGTGAGGGTCCCTATCTGAGAGCCTATAGGACGACAAGTTAAAGGGATGTTGTAAGACCATTTTTCTCGCAGCGATCCAAATTATCAGAACCATCCCCCAAATACACACAAACAGTCACATACACACACCTCAGCCCGCTCTGTAAAGCCCAATACCCCCCTCCTGAAACCCCTAGGCTCTCCATCACAGCTCACAGTGCCCGTTTTTCACAGCAGGTAGCTAATTCCGCTTTTATCCCCAAGTAATATTGGCCTTATCGCTCGCACCACTGCATCCATGCCGAGAACCAGTGAGACACCGGGGTGGGGCTGGCGGCGGCGGTGGAGGGGGTGAAGCGAGGCGTAGCAGGGCGAGGCAGGTGCTGCTGGAATGTCAGCTTGGTGGAACTGATTGCGCTTTGCAGCCACAGAACTGTTGCTCCATTACACACACACACACACACACACACACACATGCAGACACACACACACACACACACACATGTACACATAGCGAGAGAGAGAGGGAGAGAGAAACGAACTCCCCGAGGTCCTGCTCACTCAAGCCCCTTCTTAGGCCACCTATATTACCGCTGATATTGCCTTGGTGTTACATCCTTCAAGATTCACACACATACGCACACACAACCACACACAAACACATACATACACACACGCACACAGCTATACACGCTCCTCCATACAGCCACTACTATCACCATCCAGCCATCTCGGGTCACCCACAACCTCTGCGCCTGCCACTAGGCAGACGCACACATACACACACAAGGGAGGGGCAGGGAAAAACCATTTCACATCTCGCCCGCCCCTCTCCCTCCATGACTATTTTCACTTTTCCCGTCCACATTTTCTCATTCCACTCCTCAATTACAAGTGAGACCTGGGGCTCCCCCTGTGTCCCCTCCCTCTCCTGGCCCACACTCCTCACCCCCGTCACCCCCTTCCCAGAGGACAGGGTCCCTCTCTCGCAGTAAACAAGGTGCAGATGTCAGAGGACACAGCAGCCTGGTAATGTGCTTCACTGCTATACTGCACCATACATCACTATGTTAAGGTCTTTTGTTGTCGCTTTGCCTAACAGTTGCAAGCACACGCACACACATGCAGGCAAGGCTGACACACAACACCGGGGAGACTCTGCAGCACTGAAAGCTAAATGCCACTAATAGGTTGATTCTGCACACACAATGGATTCAAATTGCCTGCTGTGCTTAACACACTACACTTGAGCATTCCCATCAAACTGGGGGCATTTCCCCTGATGCCTATCTGTGCCGTGTTAATGAAGATATATAGCGCAGGTACAGTGATGACATTTTCATGGGCGGCAGACAGCTTCCATCTGTCCCGAGGCATCGCTTCATACCACGGCTGTCTGCTCCAAGGTTTGGCAAGTCCATAGTTTTTTGGAATGGGTGAGAAACGGACAGTGACTGGTTTAGGGAAATGAGCTCTCTGAGCTGTCAGATGGAAAACTCAAGCTGTCCGAGGTTATAGTGACAAGATGATTTTATTTTATTGTTTACTGGCACTGACGGATTACATGATCCCAAATAACTGCAAGGCAACTATGCTCAAATGAAACCTACTTTGATAAGTCATCAAAGGAGAATAATCAATATAATTAGTATATTAAGTTGGGTCTTACTTTTGTAGATTTGGACATCATGTTATGAGAACACTGCACTTGTTTGTGGCAAAAGAACAACATCTGTCACTGGCAACAAAAACAAAGAACGCTGTAGAAGAAAAAAAAAGACAAAGGTTGTATTAATACCTCTGTTAATACCTAAACAGTTATTCTGTGTCACCATTGTACAGTTGCTTTCTATTTTGCTTCCTCTTTCCTCTCATCTCTGCAAAATATCTAATTATTGATTTTTGAGAGCATTAAAAACAGAAGTATTTGGCCTGGGGGATCAATTATTAACAGGGAAGGGAATGTAGCTAGCAAAAGCACAGATCCATGCCAGCAGCACTTAACTTTGCTAATGTGTGTTTGCAGATGTTTTCACAGGAACAAAGCAACAGTCTTTACTTGGAAGTAAAACCAAACAGGAATGCAGCCAAAATGTTATTAATAATCAATCATAGCACAGGAAAACACAGCGCGGCCATGTTTCATTTTAGAGAAAATAAAGTTAAACCAAGATGTCAGACTGGTAACTGTGCTGAGGATTTGTACATTTGGATAAGATGTTCTCATAAATATATTTTAGGCAGCAGCTTAGACCGCTGCAAAAGTGTTTATTACTGACAATGTTGCAAATTGGGCCATATGTGAAGTTTTTTCATTTAAAATGGAACATCAGTGTTTATTTACAATTCACACTGAGACATCTGATTAACTGTTTGGAAATATGGCTGTTAAACAACAGCAAGGTCAACAGTTTCCACCAGGTAATTTAAAAGACAAGTCAAAACAGTTAACAGCCAAAACCAGGTGTTTTTCTGAGACAATGGGAGGGTTTCCAGCTGTGTTACTGGCAGACAAGCCAGGTGTTTCTGTGGAGATTCCAGTCGATTTTCAGCCTGTTTTTTGGGACCGAAACCAGGAATGTTAAGCCAAAGCAAGATCTTTTTTCTCAACCTAACAAAGTGGCTTTGGTGCTTAAACCTAACCAAACCTTTACCACAGAATTGTTAAGTTCCAACATATCTGTGGTTTGCAGAAACGTACAATGCCAGCATGTGTTCCTGGAAACTGGGTTGATCGATTCATTATTGTTTTTCTCTCTATGTTTGGCTAACATGCAGGTTTGTTTAAGGTAATTCTGTTGAATGCTCACAGGACTCCTTTCTTAGAACTGTTAGTGCGAACAAACATCTCAGAACTACATAGAGAGTAACTCATGATTGTTAAAACAGTAATGGAAAAAAATTACAAAACAAGTTGCTGTAATTATCCCTATATGGTTCCCAAACTATGAGACTTATAAAGTAATCTTATGTCTGTTTTTTTAATGTTTAAAGAGTTTCACCCTCTGCTGCTTCTTTGACCTCCTATGTTGTCTCTCTGTAACTCCTCTCTTCTTTCTACTGATTTACCTCATCCCTTACTACTCCCTCTCTCTAGGTGGTTGTAGCTCGGAGGGTTGGGGCGCTGGCTGCCTAATGGATGAGGCTGAGCATGTTGCCATGGTGCTACCTGGTGGGGAATGTTCTGCAAATGGGAGGCTGAAGCCGGCAGCCTGCCAATGGGAGAAAAGAGGGAAAGAGGAGGGAAGTGTTGGTAGCGTGTGTGTTTCAGAATGGAGGAGGGGTTGTCTAATTTCACAAATACACACACGAGCTTAAACTTAACCTTGCAGGCATGCATGAACCTAAGTAGATGCACACATGCCACAGACATTCACTTTCTCTCACACGCACACACACACTCTTTCCATTCAGCAGAATTAAATCTCACTGCTTCCAGAGACGCTGCAGTTGAATTATTTATGGCTGCCCGTCTGCGGGCCAGGCCGTAATAAAGTTACGGCCGAGACTAATTTGCAGTTTGATGAGGTGGGCTTTTAGCGGTAGATTCTGGGCCAACATTAAGTACATATTGTTTTTACAGATTTGATTACCTTTTTATTGTTATTGTTATTAATGCACTGGGTGTGTGCACTGGGTATAAGGAAGAGCACCCCTCCTCGTTTGCTCTAGACAATACAAAAACCTGTCCAGAGCACAGAGCTGAAACTGAATAAGCAGTGTGTGGGGAACCATTAAGACATATACTGGATGTAATCTCCTCACTTTAAGAATCCAATAAAAGTGGCAGCTCAACACCTTTTATAGCAACCTGGAGGCAATCTGCTTCTAAATACATAAGCCTCAGCTGTGAATCAGCTGTGAATTGGACCTGAGCCATCTGCCTGCTCGCACATATACAAACACACATGTAGAACCATGAACACACACGCACACCTCCATAAGGGCCTATAGAAAAGTATCAGGGCTGATAAGCTGATGTTGGCACTCACAGATAGTACATTAAGGCTAGAGTGGAGAGCTCTGCAGTAATGGGATGATGGTGTTGGGAATAACAGATTTTGATTTGCGATTTACCCTCGCTAAACAAAATTCAATTTCACACAATTTTCAAAGAACCCTACTTTGCCTGGCAAAGACAACCCCACCGTAAACCCTGTGGATTATTTGATGTAGTGTTGTTGGGCCGTAAAATAAGGACTTTCACAAGCTAATAAAGGCTTAAAGCCTGTAAAAATGTTATGGCCATTAAAATAGAGAGGAGAAAAGTAGAGTTGTATAATACCTTGCATACCATCTCAAGCTGCTAAACAAGAACAAGACACAGTGCATTCGCCCTCCCCTGGATACACGATAATCCTTTGATTAATGACACCAAGCATATTTAATGCTTAATGCGTAGAACAGGAGCTGACAAGCCAAACAATTAGGTCAATTACCGGATGACAACTATGTTGTGTTGGGTTAATTACTGGAATCTTCTGCGGCGGGACACATCTATTTGAAGTCCAATGGCACGTAACAGAGCACACATGCAAATGAGCCAAGCTACAGTGCAGGACACAGCCACGCCGGAATATGTGATCTGAGTTATGGATGAGCATCGGTATGGAGGTGTGGATGGGTGTGCTATTTCACATTTTGAGGAAATAGATAAAGGGACTAATTCTTTTACAGTAATTTATCACTATTTCATAGGTGCACAGGTTGGGGTTGAATGCATATATCTGGCCCAGGATGACCATTCATGAATATATCACCCTTAACTAAATATTTATAAAGAGAAAAAGAGATTCAGAGAAATACTTTATGTGTGCCTGTATTTTCAGTTGTTGTGATGTGTAATTTACAGCAGGAAGAGAGGAGAGGAGAGTTGAGGTGCTGGTTATGCTTTCACTCTGTCAGAAGCTGCTGTCATTGGAAGTATATTAATTAATCAAAACCAAGACACTTGAGTTCGTTGTGACCACTCCTCAGGGCCCATCACGCCATCATGCTCTCTCCCTCTCCTCTCATTTCTCCACCTCCCTTGTGTGCTATATCTTAAGAAGAAATGCACAGACAAGCCCCTTTAACGCTTTGACTCATGATCAGAAACAGGACATAGTCATCACGCCGCTCTCTGTGCATTTGGAGAGGTTGGCATGGGAGCAAAAGAGGATGGCGGAGGTCATTTCCATATTCACTTAGCAGAGTGTTGCCTCTCTCCTTTCTGCACTGTAGCGCTTTAATCAAAGCGGGCGGCGCTGCCACTGCTCCTAAATGGCCCTGGAGCGCCTTTGAAACACACTGACACCAGTGTCGCGCTGAAAAGGACATGCTTTTTATCCTCTTAAATAGCTTGTAAAAGGGCCCCATTGACTACACAAGCAGCCGACACTTCCATGCCTCCACGCTTTTGCCTCTATTGTACCACCAAGTGAATATGTCAACGATACTGGACGAACACAGGCGCCCTGTACAACAATATCCTGTGGGGGATTTTTTTTTTTTTTCAATAAACTTGGAGCTTTTGTGTGTGGCAAATATTTATATTTACATCTGTGAGCCAGTCTTTTGTGCCACTTTGTGGAAAAAATGAGACTGATTTGATGCAAAATTAAAAAAATAGAAAGGTGAAGCCTTGTAATAGTGATTCAAGGACATCAATTTCACAGTTTCCTTCTGAAAGAAGATACACAATATTGACACAGACAGTCATGGAACGCAGACATGCACCCAATTCAAACCTGAATACACAGCTCTACACAAACAAACTTAACACACAAACTTCACACACACACACACACACACACACACAGATACACACACTATAGTGCACACGTACACGGAAGCCCCCCTCAGCACACTCATCCTATAAGCACAGCAGTGCAGTATGAAGGCTGTCATCCATCAAGAGGTATTGCCTGTCCTCGTTAGAAAGTCCTAATCCACTTGTTTCTGCAGTCTATTCTCCTGGTAGTTGCCCTGCACTACCACTCTAATGGGCCCAGAGAGCCTACTGCTTGCACACACTCACACACACTCACACACACTCACACACACACACACACACACACACACACTGGAACACACACACAGGGACACACACACACACACACATACATGCATGCATCCATGCATATGAACGTGCTGCCTGAGAACAGCTCAAAGGTTTCACAGCCGGAGGTTTCACTTTCTGTTCGGCGGCTGTGTCTCTCTGCACCATCACGGCTGTTAAATGACTTATTAAATGTCACATTTTAAACTTTACTGCAGTGAAACAGTTTTATTACGAGTCTTAAGGCCAAAGAGGAAAGATTTTCAGAATTAAGTTTAAATGTGTTTTTTTAGGCCTATTTTCAGTCATATTATGAGAAAAAGTCATAATTTAAGGAAAGAAGTTGCATTTTTGTGAGAAAAGGTTGAAGATGTGGTCACATGACCGACAGAGGATCCCTCACTGATGCGTTCAGTTTACATTCTGTACGTTTCCACCTGCATTAAGGATCCAAAAGTCTGCTGCTGTTTGCAGAAACATGCATTCAGTCACCTTCAGTAACAAAGACAACCGTGCAAACAGCATTTAAAGACTACAGCGTCTGACAGGAGAAGACGCTCTGATGTTGTTGTTCTGTAGATGTTTGCATCCTGACAGCAGCAGAAGGTGAAGCGGTTTGAAGGTGAGCTGGAGTTTGTCGCCCACACGTGAGGCTGAGAGGTGAGCGCCGTGTCGTACGCCGCCAGGATCAACGCAGAAGAGACTTTTCCAGCAGGGATTTTCTTCCTGGAGACGAGCGTGTTAATCTGACAACGCACACCACACCAGCTCCCCGCTCCTCTTTGATTTCCTGTCCTCCCTCAGTTTGTTTCCTGGTCATGTGCTGCTCAAAAATAGACGAGCGAGGCATGTTCGCGCCCCCTTAATATTTAATCACTCCACTTAGCTAGACGAGCATATATTATTCACTAAGAGGTGGTCGCAATTAAGGACTCTGCCAATCAGCGGAGCCCTGAGGGACCCGGGCGTCACCGGGAATCTGCTGGCGGACGGCGGAGAAGCTCTCTGAAGAGGAGAGGATCCGTGAGAGCCGGAGACATTAACGCATCCTGTGACTGAGGATACGGACTCGCTCAGAGATATGACGGCTGTGATGGAGAAACATATGGAGGCAGATCGTGAATCCAGCTCCTCCTCTCGTGACAGCAACATGCATTTTTCACCTTCATCATTGTCCCTCTTCCTCCTCACCCCCATGGAGCTCCCTCACTGAGAGCAGATCTGTACTGCAGAACATCTCTGTGCTGCTTTTGGCTAAAAACTGGATTTCAGCTGTGTGTTTTGTTCATGCTGGAGATGAAATGTTGTCCAAACACAACAGGCCCAAAACTCTGCGGGACGCTCTGCAAAATGTGACAGGAAACCACCAGGAGAGCTGTGATGCTGGTCGTGTTTCCTTAGAGGAGAACTCAACCAGTCTGACGGATCAGAGCTGCTTCACTTGTTTTTGTCCTGCAGATGAGATGAAAGTGGGATGAGACCTTCAGTGTTTCCCTGTGAAGTCAAAGGGAGCTTTCACACCTCGTTTGGTCCGAACTTTCTGACTTTTCAGTTTGATCCGAAACAAAATATCAGGTGTGAAACAAACTGAACCTGGTTCAGTTCGTGTCCAGTGTGAAAGCAAAGATTCAGACCTTCAGACCTTCAGACCTTCAGACCTTCAGACCAATGACAGGAAGTTACAGCTACGGGGAAAACAGAAACCTATGTACCTGTTACCAAAACAAACACTGATCTGATGAACTTCATGGAGGAAAGAGGAGACCAGACGTCTTATTAACATCTGGTCTGAAGAGTTTATGAAGGACCAACTAGAAAAAGCTCACAAAGCTTCAATCAAACTACAAAACAAGATATTTTCAACACGCTGACGTCAGACGCCAACAAACCAATCAGAGTAAAGTACAGAGACACACAACACACGAAGAAGACCAGGACACGAGTCCAGTTTGAATCAGAGAGTCGACACACGTGATCTTCTGTCAGATTCATCATAAACAAACCTTTTTAACTCAAACTAAGAAGTTTTTGTGTTTAAATGTGACCAAACTGGGACCTCTGACAGTGTAAACCAGTGCTGCATGATGGGTAACGTCTGACTGAGTTTCAGGAGTGAGATGCTGAATCAGCGGAGTCTAACTCGGAGCTTTTCTGCAGGTTTCCACTCGGCCTCCTCAGCTAATAATTACACTCAACCCCAACGCCGATCCTACCACCTGCTGTCTACCTGCTCTAATCTCACTTCACACCGTTTTAAAGCAGATTGCAGAGTCGATGGTTGGAAAATGAAATGATTAAACCAGCAATCTTTAGATGTATTATTATCTAATACTCTAAACGCTGTTTTTGGGCCCAGGCTGTGAGCTGAAGCTGCTCTGGAAGTGTGATTTTTTTAATTGCTGTGTTTATCTTCTGCTTGTGAGGAGGCGCATAATTAGGAGCACAAAAATTAGCAGCTCCTGCATCATTTTGGGGTTTCGGTGGTTGCCATGGTCACGCAGTAAGCCACGCTGGGATGCGATGGAGGAGGCAGCAGCTTCTTCTCACCGCACTGACGTACTTTTAGTGCTTTTACAGAACTCTGATTGACTCGGATGTTTTTTTCCGAGGAAGCGAAAGACGTCAGAGAACGAACCTGCCGGATTCACTGAACACAAACATGCGGACGGCAGGCGGAGAAGGTGGAAGCACCTGGAAACTTTTTTTCATGCTGTAAAGCTTCTGCAACAAAGTGAACATAACAGATTGATGCACAACAGAGAGAGAAAAAGAGGTGGATTGTTTCTTTTAACGTCTGTCTCCAAAAACAGTGTGTGCAGCATTTGAAACTGTGTCGACTTCAGTCTCCGCCCCCTCCGCCTCCTCCTGAGGGAGGAGAAAGATGGAGATGAGAAAATGTGCCCACTCAACCCCTCTGGGAGCACAGAGCACTGCACAGACTGAGATGAAGTGATAGAGGACGAGACAGACTGAAAAAAAGGAAAGAGACAGCAAAACAGAAATTGGAAAGGACAGAAGAAAAGAGGGAAGAGCACCGCGGTGTCTGTTATCAGCTGACTGCAGCTGATTCCTACTGCACTCCATCACAACCGGCAGCCGCTGGAATAATAAACATCAGCTCATATTGTGACGCCTGCTGTTATTAAAGAGTTCATCTCTCAGCATCACACACACACACACACACACACACACACACTGATCAGTGTTACATCACTCAAAGTGTTCGGACGAGCTGAAGTTTCTTTTGTAGGAAAAACAAATCAGGTGACATGAATCAGTGAGGAGCCGACTGGCTAATAAAAATGATAACTGTGTTAATTCATTTTTGCATCACTGTGGAGTTTTGTTACCTTCAGTTTCTGCATCACAACAGTTTTTTCTGAGCTTCATTCAATTAAAAGTGATTTAAACCAACCAGCATCCAGATGTAACAGCTGCTCATTGGACCAAACGACAGAACCAACATGAGAATAAATGAGATTTTAATAAATATGTTTGACTTGTGAGGATTCTGGAAAAGAGGCCGATGTCGTAATATAATACAGACTGTCACACCGCTTCAACAATAACAAGTTAACAGCGTTGAACCTGTTTGCTGTCAGTCTTTTTCCCAGATGGACTCAAACTGGACTCACTTCTCGTCTCTAAAACTCGAGCTTTGGCTCTTTCATCACAGCAGTGAGCATGTAGGAGCTGCAGGCTGACAGGTGCACACTGCGAGGTGAAGGCTTCAGGTGTTCAGCACAGGCAGACGGGTTAGCAGGCAGACAGGTCAGCAGGCAGACGGGTCAGCAGGCAGACAGGTAAGCAGGCAGACAGGCAGGTACAGGCGGCTCGAACAAAGAAACTTCAGACGTTAACATGACACTGACTCTGACTGAGGAAAGAAGGCTGGTTACTGAAACATGGGAGGGAACGTCAGGCGACTGCAGAGCAGGATGGAGCTGCTGAGGCAGGAGAGAAGGTCCGAGGACATCTAGTGGACAGCTGGGGAATAGCAGGCACGTATGTATAATTACATATGTGATTTTCCTCCACTTTTTTCAATTTAAGTGCTTATTTTATTACTTTATTAACCTAATTTATAATATGTGAACGTAATAATTTCTGATAAATGTAAAATATCTATTAACTGACTGCATGAACACCATAAAAGGACTTGGGGATTGAAGGTTTTGCTCATGAGAACTTCAGGAAGTTGTTCATACATCAGTAAATAAAGTGTGTTGTTCAGCATTTACATAATAACAGTAAAGAAACATTTTCATGTTCATCACTGAGGATGATCATTTTGCTTCGTTCTGATCTTAAACTCCCTTCCTGTCTGTTTAATTAGTTAAAAGCTGCAGCCTGATAAGTGCACACATCATTCAAACAGCTGGATCGAAGCCTTTTTGCTGTGTAATCGTGTGAGAAATGTACTAAACAGACACAAGAGTTTATGGAGTCTGGGCACCGATCCACGCAGCGATACAGCAGAGCAGATATCTGACAGCAGGGAGCCGAACAGGAGTCACACTCACAGCCAAACACACACAGAAAACACTCCGATCCAGCATTCACACTGCTGGGAGGAACCTGAGAGCCGAGTCCCACTGATCCTGCAGCCAAACTGCACAGATCTGCTTCTGTTTTCACAAACCGGGACTGAATTTCAGGCCATTAAGAGACGTCTGTCAGCCAAGAATCTGAGGTTAAAAGGACACTTTTTTGGAGCTAATCCTGGTTTGTGTCTTTGTGTCCCTGAAACACAACGTTCACAAGCTTGAGACAAAGAATCCGGACTCAGTCAAGAGCAGCAAACACTCACAGTCTGTGACTTTCGGACCACAGATTCACATCAGCACGACTCAGAGACCTCAGCTCAGCCTCACAGCAGCCAAGAAGCCACCAAGACAAACGACCAACTGGAAGGAAGCTGAAGTGCAGCAGCGACTGATAACTCCAGAAATAAGTTGTGACCGACTCTGTGAGTCTGTTCCTGAAGGCAGCAATATTTGTAATTTCTGACAGCTGCAACATCTGTGTCTTTGTGAGGGAAGAGTCTCCACTCTGAAACACAAACAGAGTTTCTGAGGCTCCAACAGAGTGAGACATCTTCTGTTTACATGATCCCGTCCCGTCAGAGTCAGGAGTCACATCCTGTACTGACTCCTTCACTCAGATACATGAAGTGAAGCTTTATTCTTCAGTTTCAGCTCCATTCATCACATTTAGAGGCTCAGATCGAGCTGCACCTGAATGCAGCATCCAACACATTCACAAATAAATCCAGAGCTTCTGTTTCACCTGATCCAGATGAGGAGAGGAACTTTCAGCGCTGACCTCAGACCAGCCGCCTTGTTAAACCCAACACATGATCACTGAGACAGCGACACACACACACACACACACTAAGCTGTGTGAGGAGATGCTGCTCAGACTGAAGGTGATGGTTCGGTCAAACACGAGCTTTAACCAGCAGACAGCAGATCACATCTGGACTCATGCAGCTGTTAATGTGAAGGAGTCTATATGACGGTTAACATCAGAATATAACATCTCACTGTGGATCAATGTTAAGTTTTATTTATGCATTATATTATCTGATCCACTGTGTGTGTGTGTGTGTGTGTGTGTGTGTGTGTTAAATGTTAAAACGTGTAAAGCTGCAGCGCATTAATTAACCAACAGTGCAGGTCAGTTTCAACAGGAAGATTATAGAAAAACACCAAACATTGTCTCGCAGTTGTCACAGTTATTTTGACCGTTTCAGTCTCCATAAACCCACAAAACGTTTCAGAAACACACACTTTGATAAATAAACCGGAAGCTGCAGAATATTAGATATTTACAAACACTCACGCGCACGATGACGACGACGAACCCGCAACTTCACACACAAACATCACAACCAGCTGCAGGACGAAACATCACAAAGTGTGATAATATGAACCCACAGACACGCAGCTCACGCAGACAGACACGCACCACACCGGCCGTCGGTGAGCAGCACTGACCGGAGTCGGTGTCCGCTGACTTTGAATCAACTCACCTCCGGTTCCGGTTCCGACGGTCCATCAGACAGAAGATCACCGGGAATCACGCGCGGACTGCGGGATGAGAGCGCTCAGCGTTCCGCCGGAGCTCCACGCTGTCAAGACACGCAGGGTGAGAGTACGTGCTTCCGTTTGAGACTTTCAAAATAAAACACCCAAAACAAGAAACGGAAAATGACTTCAGTCGCGCATTTTCAAAATAAAATACCAGGCCTAACGTTCAAGCTGAGAAATTGGTTACCCCCATAATAAGAGGCTGTTTTGTTTTTTTTTTACTTTTGATGCTATTTTTTTGTTATTGTAGTGAAGGAAGTCAAGCCTTTAACTTGTAACAGAATATTTCTTAACTGTGGTTCAAGGTAGGAGTTGAAATTTGCTTCGAGAGTAATTTTATTTTAACATTTCTGATCTTTAATTGTTTGCTAAACACAAAATATGGCACCTAGTATAACAGAAGTTAAACTCTTAAATATGTGAGTTCATCTCCAGTTTCTCGCCTGAAAACACTTAAAAACGATGAACACAGACTTTGAGATGAATCATTATAACCATTCAAACTGATGTAACCTGACGGATCAGAGCCCACCTTGTTCTACTGCCACCTACTGGTCAAAACAGGCACCACGCCACAGCTTAAGATAGAAACCAATGAGTTTTTCAAAAGCTTTAAAGTGACACAAGTCATTTTTAAAAAACAGTGACTTGATAATAATAATAACTGAAGTGACATCTGGAGGTTTGAGTTCAAAATATCTGAAGCCTTTTTAATCATCTGCGTTTATTTGGTGTAAAAATTCTGTCTTCATTCTGTCTGCAGACACGAGATGACAGAGAGAGAGAAAGACTGGACTATAACCTCTAAATCCCACTGTAGTTTAATCTGAAGGAAAGATTTGGAAAGATTAAGGGTGAAATTGTTTCCTATAAACGCTTATCGTGGGGATTATAACCGTCCTGTCTTCATATTAAATCCTCTTATGGCGCCGCCTGTGAAAAAAACATTCACCCCAACTGGACGACAACACGTTTTCCTCCCAGGTGGCTCGCTGCACAACCTGACTGAAGGTGAAGCACCATCAGCTCCATCTGCTGTGGATCCAACACGCTCACAGTGTGTTTTCATCAGACACACCGTGAACCTGACCTTCGTCCTTCCACCTGAAGTCAAAAACACAAACAGACAGGAGACACTCGGGGGGTTCGAGTCCGTCTGTCTTCTTCTCTGGACTGTAAGGACGGACGGAAAGAGCAGAAACGTGTTTTGTTGATGATGTTTTTATGCTGAAAAGGAGCAGCAGCTTGCATCACCGTCCACTTCTTCTTCTTCTTCTGTGGTTTAACAAATCTGCCAGCTGCTGCTGCTGCTGCTGCTGCTGCTGCTGCTGCTGCTGAGAGATACGCCTTTGTTGTTTTCTTTTGAGGGATAAATCTGTCCCCTCCTCAGTGCTTAAAACACTGTGCGATGTCTTCTTTATCTTCAGTGATAAAGCCAGAGGGGCCTGAGTGAGAGGACCCACATCAGCCACACGAGGCCAGAGAAGCTGATCCTCCCAGAAACTGCAGGCTTCACATATCAACATGTAACAGAGTCTCTTTAATGCAGGTTTTATATTTTACACGCAGGAAAAATGCAGCCATGAAACGTGAGCTGCATCAGCGGTTCGTCATGTGGCTCGCTTCATATTTCTGCTTAACTTTGACTGTTTCCCATAAACCCACGAGGAGACATCTGAAGACGTCCACGAGGACAAAACGGATTTTCTCTCTTTGTCAATTTGTGTCCTTGAAGCTGAAGGACTTTAACTCTCTGAAGGATTTTTTTACCAATCAGTTTTTACAAAAGAGAGGGAACATAAAAATACAGATAAGAAAAAAACCCTCTAAAGTTCTGTGTGTGTGTGTGTGTGTGTGTGTAAAGTAAAGAAATGAGACAACACAAAGTCTGCAGTGTTTAAAGATGGCCGATGTTGTTGTCGTCCTCCTGCTGCTCCAGCGAGCCTGACTCCTGGATGCCACGCAGCGCCGCTGTGCAGCCTCGGGCCGCTCGAGACGCACTTCTGCAGTTTGTTTCTTTTAGCAATCAGCTGGCTGCAGACAAACAGAGCAGCAGCTGTGTTTCCCGACTCCGACGCAAAGTGAGGCCCCCATGCAGGGAGACGACTCTGCGAGCATCACGGCTGCAGATGAAGAGCGCGAAGATGAAAGAGTTTTCATGATCCTGCTTCACAAACGGACCGTGGTGTTTCTGTGAGAGTGCTGTCAGGTCGGTTCTGTGACCTCATCGTTTGCTCAGATTTCTGTCTTTCAAAACTCACTTTCTGTCCTGGACTTTGTTTGGGAACAAAAGCTGCTCGTCCTGTTGTGTTCAAATGCAAACAAAGCCTCCAGCAAAACACGTTTCAGCTCCAAATGATAAAAAGCAGATATTTTCAGCCAGAGGAGCAAAAGCCAAAGTCTCCCCCTCTCGGCTCAGCCCGATGACAGGCTCGTTTCACGGAGACATGGACACCACCAGCTGGTGGAGGCACCAAAGAGGACGGAGAACATCATTTCATATCATTTATTTACTTTAAAATGTCTCTAAAACTGCAGCCATCCTGCGATCTGTAGAGTAACATCATGTTTCTTCACAGTCACTGCAGAGAAAGTGATGCTTTTGTTACCTCTGAGGTCATGAGGTCATGAGGTCATGAGGTCATGAGGTCGTCTGACACGAGAGTTAGCGCCAAAGCAAAATCACTGCTGTTATTATCATCAAGTTTTATCTCAGGAGGCATCACAAGCATCAGTGATGCTTTAAGCTGCTGAGATTATAGAAGGAAAGTTCAATCTAAAGTAAAGAATGTTTATAAAACAGCTCACATTTAATATCTCATCATTTTTAAAGCATAAATGAATAAAGTTAAAGCTAAAACAAACATCATAACAGTGAAAAACTCTGTTACAGGTTGAAAGTGTTCCTCAGGTAGCAGCATGTGAGCAGACTGTGATCAGGAAGCTCTGCTGAGGTGATTGATAAGTTCAGGGACAAAAGGCAGAAGGAGTCTTTTTTTAAAAACCTTGCACGGTCAGTGATCATCATATTAATTTCTGCACGAAGGCCGATGTCGTTCATTTTCTCAGACGGTGCTGACTTGCAACTTTCATTTACCTGAAGCAGAAAAAACACAGAGGTTATTAACTTCAGACTTTCTCCATCATCACTCAAAGAGATGAGCAGAGCTGTGAAACTCACCTCCTTCAAGCTGAAGCAAAGGTGAAGACTTTCCTGATCCTCAGCGAGAAACACCGCAGGTTAGCAGGTTAGCAGGTTAGCAGCTCTGCAGGAGGCGACTGAATGAGCCTCATGTTGATCCGCTGCAGCATCACAGCGACCAAACCTGCTGACACGTCCAATAGGAACGCAGGATTCAAGACGGAGACCTGCAGGATGTTTCCTGGTGTTACAGAGGAGGAGAACTGCTGCACTGGGATCAGTCTGTCGTCTGTTAAAAGCTGAATTATTGACAGTAACTGTGCAAATATTTCCCATCTTTAAACCGCAGTGTGTTTGAGGCTCATCACAGTTTTAACCTGCATGCTGTCACTTCTCAGCAGGCCGTCTTCTCTTTGTCGTCCCAGCTGGATCTCCATCCCACATCCATCCCAAGCAGCTGTAAAGAGACTCCCGGCTCTAAAATCAGCTTTATGACTCTGATGTTGTGTTCCAGCTCTGAGACTCACACAGATCAGAGGACGGAAATGAAAAGACCTCGTCGTCTGAGCCGTCAGGTGTTTTGGTTTGTTTGATTTGGAGAGATTTCAGCGGTTTGCATCAGAGCTTTGAGAGTTCTGTTTTACAAAAAGTTTCCTTTTTTTTATTTAAGGTCTCAGTCTCTGGTGTCACACACACACACACACACACACACACACACACACACACACTGTCAGTCAAATCACATGTGTGTGTTCATTGTCGCAGGTAGAAGATGTGAATAAAGAGGAAACATGAGACGTTTTCTCCTCTGAGCGACGACAGTTTCTGATGATGAAGATCAGAGAAGAATTCAGATCTTTTAATGAAGTAAAAGCAAAAAGTAAAGTAACTTCAGAGTACTTTGTTACAAGTTAAAGTCCTGCAATCCAAACACTTTTTATTATCAACAAAATATCAAAGTCATAACAGGTGGAAATGATCATAACATGACTGTGGTTTAGTTAACTTTACATGACATGAACATCTGCATGTTACAGGATCATCACAGTCTTCTCTCTGATAAAGAGCTGTTTCCTCCCAGTGAAGCTCTCTCATGTCTCCTCGCTCCTCGCTCCTCAGAGCAGACATAAAGGGACCGGAGCGTTCCTCATGATGGCCGGTCTGGGCCGAGTGTGGAAAGATGAAATCAGGGAAGTGGAATGTAAACAAGAGGAGGAACCTTCGCCTCTGTCGCCTTCATCCTGTAAACACCTGAGCAGCCTTTTACACAGAAAAATGATGTTTACAAGAAGATTAAGAGAAGTTTTTTTTTACATTCACGGCCTGGAATTATACTTATATTTGCTTTTTTCAGATCTCTTCTTTAAATACATGGAAGGGAGGAAAACGGTGGAATAAGAACAGTAATTTTCTCTGGATGACTTCATGAACCCAGACCAAGAAAAACATGTGACTGAGCTGCTTTTACGTGCAGCTCAACCACGACAACCTGCAATCAGCCGTCATCACACACACACACACTCACGCACACACACACACACACACGCACAGAGTCGGTCTGCTGTCGCTCATAAGTCTCGGTGTAATTCCGGCCTCCCGGCTCGCTGCTCCAGATGAATGTCTCCTCCTGGAGAGTAAACAAGATCCTGAATCCGTGTTAATATTCTCCAGCTGGGTGAAACTGAAACCAATCATTCTTTTTTTCTCTCTCTGTTCCACAGAAGCTCCGTCTCGTCTCACTGTGAGGGGAAATGTTGCCGCTGCTGAATAGATGGAGTGAGAGGTTTGGGGAGGATTTCCAGCACAGCGGCTCTGAGAGGCCGACGTGTCCATCACCAGGAAGCTGCACACACTCACATCCTCACAACGAGAGGAAAACATTTGGAAAAACAAACCTGACAAAATGTAACTGAGGTTCGATTGCTTCTTCACCTTTTTCATATTTTCAAACCCGATGTTTCACAGCTTCTCTCAGCACACACACACACACACACACACACACACACACACACACACACACAGCAGGTTGCAGCTCAGAACGGAGGAAACAGGTGATAAGAAGATGAAACTGAAACACTGTGAGATTTTAATCAGTAACTGTCCTCCTGTGGCCTGTTACTGTGTTAACTGATGCTACTGTTCACTTTAAATCCTGTTCTGATCTGTTTGCTTTTCATCCTTTACTTCCATTTCTCCCCGAGTCTTAAAGGTTTGAATAAAGTTTGTCTTTTAATTCGACCTGTAATCCCAGAAAATGTTGTGATCAGATGATTTGCTCGTTGGTTTTGTTGGTTTCACCTGCAGGTCAGTAAACTTCAGTTCACATTTTGCAGCTCTAACTCAAGAAAAACAGCTCAGTGTCGTTTGTTTCCTCACAGTTCTCTCGCTTTTCGATCAGTCGTTCATGTTTCAGCAAACAGAGAGTCGACTGGCTTGTTATGGCACCAGTTTGATCCGGTCGGATCAGGAGATAAAAGGAGTTAGTTTTATTGTTAATGTGGAGAAGACGAGGAGATGATGGTGGGGAACGAGGTCCAGAGGCAACGATGAAGCAGGATGAAGATGGAGGGAGGCTGAGTGCGACTGTGAGAGTAATGAGGGGAGTAATGGCCGACCGGCGTGACGGAGGCTGCAGGTTGGAGGCTGGTTGGCTGATTAATGAGAGAGAGAACAGTTAGAAACTGGAAAACACAAGGAGAAACAATCACATCTGTGAACTGGTGTCGGTCCTTATGTAAGTACGTACATTCATACGTGTGTGTGTGTTTGTGTGTGTGTGCTGCTGACTGATGGGCAGGTGTTCAAACTGTGCAGAGATGATGAGCAGATTGCAGACAGGTGAACACAATAACCAGCACTGGGAGTGAGGAAGGAAGGCCACGCCCCCTCAGACAAGATGTAAACAAAGAGGAAAAACAGGAAGAGAAGTCCGGAAAAGTGAGAACATGAGGAACACAATGGATCTGTGCGGAACACGGCCGGGGCTGTAACAAGGCTCTGATTGGCTGTCAGAGACAGGAAGTCCTTCATACTGAAGCAGAGCGTCTGTTTGAGACTCGCTGTGTCACCGTGGCGACCTGCAGCATCAGAAACTCTGACAGCTGCTTCAGCTGACGTAAAATAAACCAAACAAACACCATAAAACACACGTTTAGAGACCTGAACCCGTCTGATTACACTTCATTAGGCCTCTGAGCCGACTCATGAACACACCGTGACCTCAGTGTGACCTCAGCGTGACCTCAGTCTGACCTCAGTGTGACCTCAGTGTGACACCTGACTGGTTAAACTCACACTGAAGCAGTCGAACCAAAGGACTTATTCCCTCTGTGATTAAAGCAGTCACACGTTCACTTCCCTCTGTTCTCTCGTGCAGAGCAGCCTGACGGACTGAACGGCTGACTGTGCAGAAAACCAGCCCTGCAGGACTTTCGGTCGATCGCTCTGATCAAACAATTAGTGAGAACATTTGAGGCGGTCCTCAGCATCGACCCGTATGGATTTCACTAACGTGGACCCGGCGAGGCTGGTGCCACTTCGAGGGTCCCGGAGCTCATTACAGATGCTGAGCATTGATCGTTGCAAACAGCAGCAGACTAAAGATAGATACCTGAGCGGTGAGCCGGGTGAAATGAGACGTGAAACCACCTCAAGCTGTTGGGAAACAGACGGAGCAGAAGTTCTGTCGTCGCCTGTGATGAACCTGTGATTAGACTTAATGAAACGTGAACTGAAGAAAGTGCTGATTATCAATCGGTGAGTTGATTTAATAAAAACAGTTAGTCAGATTATACGAGCTGTTACTGAAGACTAATGTGTGTTTGATGTTATGCATCGACTCACAGTCTGAAACTTAAAGCTCCACCTGAAAACAGTAAATCTGCCTTTAATTCAAACCCTGAACTTTGCCCCAAATACTCACCAGAGCGCCAAATGTGAATTAATCCACCACAGAAAGTTAGTTTCCGACAAACGCACCATTTGCTCGTGTTTGTGGTGGAAACCGCAGTGAGCAGCTGTGTGAGGACACTGACTGTGCAACTGCTTCTCTGAATGATGCTTTCTGCCTTCCAGCGTCTCAGATGTGCAGATCTGCAGTTTCTCCTCTGAATGATGTGAATCCTGTGAGTGTGTCTGTGATCATCTGCAGCTTTGGACCAAACA
>JAQMCX010000043.1:18507722-18523455 GCA_029814765.1 Acanthurus leucopareius | reverse complement strand
ACACACTCACACACACACACACACACACACACACACACACACACACACACACACACACACACACACACACTCACACACTCTCTCTCAATCTCTCTCTCTTTTATAATGGTCTTTGAGTGCTAAAAGAAAAAGCTGAAGAAATGTTTGGACTCTGCCTCCGTCCTCTGTTTGTTCAGCCAATAAAAACGTGAACATTAACGTCTGAATGTCGCTGCCAATTAGACTTCAAATTTAAACCAATTTGCAAGTGCCCTTGTAAAGACTCAATACCTATTTATTTGGTTTTGTTTTGTTTTTTAAATGTTATTTTAAGAGGCACTACCAAATTATTTAAACGCTTTCCAGATAGAGCACTACTCCCATTTTGTCTTTGCAATGTATTCTGGGATGGTGTTAAACAGCAAAAACATATATTCTATCTAAGGACAACAACACTTTTCCTGTGAGAACATGCTATATACTCAAAAACCTGCTTATCATTTGAATGTAGAAAAAATGGAGGCAATAACTCTAGCTTTTTTTATTCCTCTCATTCAAGAGGTCACACAGCATTAAATACTACATAAGAAAATTAAATATTCCATGCATATGAAAAAAAACTATGTATTATGTTTTAATTCTTATTCACTTTTACTTTATTTTTATAACGAAGGTGCTCTGTTACTTTGTTTTAAAAGGTAAAAATATTATTATCTTTATAATTATTTTTTAAATTAATTTTAATCAGCTCAAGATGCAGTTAATATCAAGCTCCTGTGACCATCCATGTGCTGTGTTTTATGAGTATATGTCTTCCAAAGACATCTCAAGGCCTCACAGACACAAGAGAACACTATCGACTATTTGGTTTACCCTAGTGCTGCGCTGAGAGACTTCTTAGTACTGCTAGATTAAGGGCAGCTGTCTCTTCATCAGATGTAATTGGTGTATGTGGTACACAGTGTGTGTGTTGATACACATAAACGTGCATGTACAGTGGCTCAGCAGTGGTTCTATTACCAGTTTGTAATGCTTTATGCTTTTTCATGCAGCTACACGTGTGTATGTGCGTGTTGGTGCTTACTTGTGCATGCGTGGAAGTGTTGTAGTGGATGTGTGTAATTGAGCTGGTGTAAACGCGGCCCTATCACTTCTCTCTCTCTGTGTAGTCTCTCAATTAGGCGGAGAGCGGGCCCATGGGGAGCCATTGTTTGAGCAGCAGTGGAAGACAAACAAGACTGCCACCGCACGCAGGAGCTCCCTGGGCAACACTTGAGACTGCAGCAGTCATTCACTCACCAGCTCCAGAACATGCGTGTGCACAAGCACACACACACACACACACACACACACACACATATATATATTTATATATTGTGTTAGGTCTAAAATTTGCATATACTTGCTAATGCATATAGGCACAAATAAAATTGCAGAAACAAACACATATGTGCTATCAACTCACAACCACTAAATGATGATGTATGCATGGATGCAAGTTTTTAGCAGAAAAATAAAGACAAATAACAAAAAACACACGCACACACACACACACACACACACAAAAACCATATGCACAGATACCCACAAACATACACAGACGATTAGAGTGCAGCCCTGCTCTTCTTGGTAAATGGACCAAAACCACAGATCCAGGGGGGAAAAATGAGGGCGCACATGTTTACACACAAATTACACCCTGTGGGATAACTTAGCCCTGTTTCTACAATGAAAGGCCACCCAGTGTTAGATGATAATGTGCACACAGACTTTCCTTATGCCAGTTTACTCATGCCTTAGTAAGAGCTGCTTTGGCGGGACATGAGGCCAACATGACCAAAAACAGGGGTTTTTTTCCTGCAAAATTGTGTCCATTTATATGAGAACAGGAGCAACAGAGATGCTCGTTTTGTTGCTTTCCATCTGTCTCCATTTCTCCTTCATCCTCTCATCCCTTAATCTCAGTGTTTCTCTCCAGAGAGAGAAATAGAGGATTTTCAAGTCATAAAAGTTTTATAGGAGCCGTAAAGGGTAAGCATGTACAGCCGGCCCCTCTGAACTCTCCCTCCCCGCTTTTTATATCCATCTGAGATGAAAGATGGGCAGTCAGGTAAAGTATTGCTTTGGAAATCATTTAATAGCTAAGATTGCCTTTTTCTTTTCTGCTTGCTGGTTGTCGTGTCGTTTTGTCCAGCACTGCTTCAAGGCTTTGGCTTTCGTGACATACATCACGGTGATTCTACCTGCTAAGCATGTATTGAGTGACTTGAAAGCTGTCATTCATACTGCTATTAACAGTTTTTTGCTAAAGCGACATAAAAAGCTCATTGAAAGATAAAAACAAAACGTTTTGTTTGGTCTTCATTCATAAACAATATAGGTACTGCTTTATGTTACAGTCTGAAGTGCAAAGATGTACTCTGAGGCTTTCAATGTCACATTAAAGCACAGGCATATTTATTGTTATGTACTAAGGGGATACACATACCTAGTTCTATTGTATGTATCTCTATCTGTCTTTTCACAAAATAAGGAATTGACTTCCACCTACAACTTGAGCTTGCAAATGGGAAATGACAGTTATTCAGCTGAATGGGATGGCAGCTGGCTCTTTCCCCCCAACCTATGCGGCAAGCTCTAAAATAGCAAGCAAGCGAACAACAAGAGAAATAAATGACTTTCTGGACAAAGGCAGCAGCAAAGCAGAAAGCATTTCTCCTGAGGCTAAGAGGGAGAACGAGAGAGATGGAGAGATGGAGGAGGAGAGGGAGGGAGTGGGGAGGGGATACATCACCTTGTGCAGCGCTCCATATCATTTGCATGGTTTATACTCTCCAAGGCCCCCACCATGCAAATGACTCATAAAGTAGAAATAGAGAGACTTTGGAGCTGGTGTCAGGAGTGAATTTATATATGATTGCCAGGCGGGCCCGGTGTCCTAAATCATTTTCAATTAGATGACACTTTCAATATCGAGCCGCTGATTTAGAGATATTAAAACTTCTTCTTCCTTATCCTCCACTGAGTTGAAAGCAAGCAAGCTTATCTGCCACCCTCCCCAGCCCCTACTCTCTGCTCCCTCTTCTTCTTTTAATCCACAGTTACTCATCTTCCTCTTCTTAAAGGTGTATGTCAGGGAGATCTTTTACAGGACTGAGCCAGCTCTTCAAAAGAGGAGAGCCCCCACCCTGCATAAAAAATGAGGGCAATTTGCAATTCATTTTAAATTTACCATGTCATTGTCTGGGTAGGCATATGCGGCACTGAAACAAATAGGAAAATTTTGTCATTTGTGAGCAATTGTCCTCAGAATTGTCAATTAGAATGGTTGGGGGGGGGTGTAAGTCAAGGTGGGATCCACTTACAGAAGGTGGGGGAATAAGAATAAATTTCAGATTCATGATAACATCGCAAAGGAAGTACCTTTGTATTATTAACAGTAAAAGAAATTCCATTTTAAAAAGGGGCAGTTTCGGGAAAGTTACCTTATGGGTGTGTTTAGGGCTTAAACAACTAGCACCTTTCTTGTTAAGTGACTGAAACTTTCAGTGCCTCATCCTCACAAACAACCTTTATGTGCTCCGTCTTTGCCTGCACATCATCAAGACAAGCATCGATCCTGAATCTCTTTAAATAGTCCTCCCTCATTCACATTCTGCTCGTGCGGCCCCTCTCGACCTTTCTCGAGGCTGCCTTTCAAGTGTTCATTGTACCGCACTTAACGACTCCGTTGCATCTGCCCGCACTATATTGTAAACCTCAGTCTGAAAGGCACCTACATTTAACCAAATGCATCAACGTGCTCCTGCTTCATCCAACCTTTCTTCAAGGCAATAAAGCTGACTTAAATTGACAGATAGGGGTCCATATCAAAAGCTTCACCAGTGCTGCAGTGCTATTGCCATCACCTTATCTTGCCAACACTGAACACACACGGCAACCCCAACCCATTCGGAGGCAATAAAAATCTATATCTTAATGGACATACACTGACTGAGTGTTCCGGAGTAATGCAACCAAATGGCATCTACACCCCTCATCATTACAGTCAACCTTTTGCATTTTGCCTAACTTATGTCTCGCTCCCCCCCTCCCTCTTCACCGAGTCACCTCCACCTCTACCCTTTCAGGAACAATAAAACCAAGGATTAGATGGACGTTCGCTATTTCTACACTTCCCTCGACATGCTGTCGTCCACCTCATCTTCCTTTTGCTCTCATCCCATCCCCTCTATCTTCCCTTACTCCCCCTCCTCCCGTTTCTGCTCTCCCTGCCACCTCACTGTCTCTCTCCTCATCCCGGCACTTTTTCTCCCTCCCTCCCTCCTCCTCCTCCTCCTCCTCCCCCACCACCTCCTCCTCCTATCTGTTGTACCCCACCTCTTCGATCTCTCACTGCATCCTATCAGTCCCCCCACCCCCCCGCAAAACCCTCCCCTCTCTTCTTGCTGCTCCTGGTGTGATTGTGTGTGAGGCAGGTCTTGCTGACAGGCCTGGGCAGGGCCGATAACGCCGGGAGCTGAACAATGGGGGGAATATTGTAAAGCCTAATGGAAAGGAGCTGAAGGTGGAGGGGTTCAGAGACATAAATCAGCCGCCTGGCACTGATGGGGCTTTTCAACAGCAATAAGGGAGGCAATACCTCTCAGAGCACCATGGCAGAGGATCGGAGAGGGGGACCTACATACTCCTCGCCTTGTCACAGATTGAGAGAAGACACATATGAAATGACCTGACGCACTTACAAAGATGCATTTTCATGCATAAACAAAAACTCATACATACACATTAGTCTCTCTTGGAAACACAGTATATCCGTGGACATTTGGTGTAAAATGAATGATCGTATGTACTAACACCTCCTGCTCACACACAGATGGACACACAATCTAAAAGCACTTTCCAAAGAGCTATGTTAAGTTAGCACCGTGTCAGTCTGTATGGAAATGGATGGGGATGGGAGGGGGGGCTGCGGTGGGGGGAGGCAGCTCCCATAAGCCATTGAGAGTGATAACCGGTGGGGATGGATGAGTCACATTTTACCTTTATGGTGTTCTGCTATTCACTGTGTAAAGATAATGGACGGAGGCACTTAGTAATCAGAGGTAGAATTAAAGAGCTCGTCTCATCTCAATTCTGACTCACTACAAAGGCTTTCTTATTCCATCACTTCTTACTCTCTCTTTTTCTTTACCTGCCATCGTTTCTAATTATCTAGAAATAAATGAATTGCTTCTCCATTTAAAAAAAAAGTGCTGTGTGTGCTGTTTTATCCAGTCAAAATGTAAGTGAGGGCAACTACGGTATGAAGAACCACTATTTGTGAAGAGCAAAGAGAGGCCTTTCGAGTTTCTTTTTCGGTTTGAAAGAAAACACTCATCTTCCTTACTGCCAGTGCAGTGGTACAAAAAAGCCCTATTTACACCTTTGGTTTGTTGAACCTGTTCATCTTATCTAATTGACATTTAACAAATATACAATTCTTTCCCTGGTGAACTATTAACGATTTTTCTTCTTCTTTTGACTTTGTTGGCAGTTGGAAACCAACTTATATGAGTTTCACCGCCACCTAGTGGACCCGAGTGTGGAACAGTAGATAAAGAGGCAAATGGTTTGCATGACACAGTCACACACAACCTGCTCAATGTTCTATAATATATGGTTGAGTCCAGCATATGCTAACCTGAGTCAACTCGTGGCTATTTCTTCCCTGCTTTTCTAGTCCTGTGTTTTTTTACTGTAAAGGCGTCTTCCTGTCTCACTCATGTCCAGTACTTCCAGAGCTCCACAGCTACAACCTTACTTTGTCTGGTACGACGATTAGCTAAAAGAGACTAGTGTGACTCCCAGGAAGTGGATTTAGCCTGCATTGGTTGACAATTCAGTTGGCATTCACCTCCCTTACCACTATCTGTGGTACCGGTCAAAGTCCCTGTCACTACATGAAACATTAACAAGCAACCTCTGAGCTAGCAATGTTCACACTGAAAATGGTCATTTTGGACAAAGATTTGGACGCTAAAGTAAAGCAGGCCTGTTTTCTCCTGTAGATTTATCCATAACTGTGCCGGGGCTAGTCTTCCCACTTGCAAATGCTCCACCAAAATCAATTGTGCCAAGCACTATTTTGCAATGGCGCCACTACTGCATCCTCACTTCAGCACCATGCCAGACAGTGTTTTTTATTCTCCTTTTTCAGAACGACAGTGGGTTCAACCAGACCTTTGATCAGCGCTGACACATCTCTAAATGAAGTGTGAAAATAGGCCTGACTATGCAAAGACTATATGGTGGCTAATGTTGGCCCATTAGTTCAACTGCATTATAATAAAAGAGAAACAAGATGTACCTGACCTTACCTTACCATTACACAGGCTGTTCCCTACTTGTGGGTTCATTTCTTTTGTCCTCATTCACATTGCCTTATTATTATCTCTTAAATACTGACTGGCTGGCTCAGATAAACTTGTAAAATGAGGAGAAATGAAATGTGTACTTTTCTGTAATGGCCACACTTTTTCTGTAATGGCCACACTTTTTCTGTAATGGCCACAGCGGCCTTGGTTCATCAAAGGTAACGTAATGCTACACCGAAGGACAAAAGTGAAGCACTACTACATAGTAGTTTTCACCATCATTTCCATTGGTCAAGATAATTTTTACTCACTATAGATTTAGAAGCACTGCAGGGTTTATTTAGTTATAACCGAAAAGTTTCTTTCAACTGAAACCAAATCAAATTGATACCCTTTCAGAAAATAACTAAAGTTAAACTTAAATTATATTATTGGGTTACAAAACCAACCATAAAACAATGCAATCAACCCTAAGTTTATTTCAGTATTTGA
Source organism: Acanthurus leucopareius (assembly GCA_029814765.1). NCBI lineage: Eukaryota > Metazoa > Chordata > Actinopteri > Acanthuriformes > Acanthuridae > Acanthurus > Acanthurus leucopareius. The sequence goes on along the minus strand of JAQMCX010000043.1, from coordinate 18,516,628 downwards.
CTTTTCTTGGACAAGATCAAAAAAAGATATTTTAGTATGTAAATCAGGCAATGAAAGCACAGTTTAGGTAACAAACTATCAGCTAATAAATGTTTACAGCTTCTCAAGACCAAAAAATGCTCTAGAAAAGTGACGAATGTTGGCCCCCAAGAACCAGCAACATTCCCCCCAATATTCACAAACATAACTGCAAAGCTCAGCGCAATCAAGAGTGTGACAGTAAACCAACAGATGGATTATCTTAATCTAACTCAGTATCTTGTGTTTACATTCATAACTACCTCAGCAGTAGCAACAGTATTTCCATTTTACTTCCACGAAGCAAGACAACCAAAGTGATGCGACTGCACAATGATGTAATTATTCCTGCATATAATCACCATCAACCAGAAATTAGACCAGATCAGTTTACATATAAAATGTAAATAGCCAATATTACTACCAAGGTAACCGAGTAAACAATTGTGAAAATTACAGGGAACAGCAAAGCACCATGATGTCACTCTGTGAGAAGAACAGTGAAAAACAAAGTTTAGTCAAAAAATGTATACCATGCAAATGTACAGGATGCACACACTCACACACACACAAACTTTCTGTCTCAGCTCACCTCTGACCATGCAATATAAAATAAGTGTCATGGGTCATCTTTGAGCGTTCATCACTGTAATTGGTTACATAACAGGAGCAGGGGAGTCTAAAATTCAGCCTACAGCAAAGAGAGAGAGAGAGAGAGAGAGAGAAGGAGTGAGAAAAAGGAGAGAGAGAGAAAAAGAGAGAGAAGGAGACAGAAAAAGGAGGGAGTGAGAGAGAAAGAGAAAGAGAGAGAGTGATTAGACATCCCTCATAGGTCTTAAATCTTCATTAATCATTGCTCCTCTTTTCACACCCTCGACTCTGACACAGATAACAGTTTGGTATAAAAGGGGACCTGGGAGAGACAGAAAGAGGGAGAAAAAGAGCAGAAAGGAAAAGGGGGAGATCACAGACTTGTTAAAAATAATAAGCTGCTACAGAGCCACGTGGAGAGGCCCTGGTGAGATGGGAATTGCTGATTAAATTAGAGGCTCATTAATCAGCCCTTGACCATGACTCCCCCATTTCTCTTGTTCAGCTCGTGCCACCGACTTCCCCCATTTTTTCCTCTCTCCCCTTTTCTACCTCCCTCTTGCCAAGAGGGAGGGGATCTCCTGCTGAAAGGTCAGGGTTAAGAGTCAGCAGAGAGGGAGGATAAGAGGGGGGAAAGACCTGGCAACCCACTCTAATGATTAGCCTGGAAAAATAGCAATCTGGCCTCTCGCATCTTTGACTGCCCCCTGGTGAAAGTGAGTACAGCCAGGGCTACTTTGGCAACACAAAAAGTCAAATACTTCACTCACACACGCACACACACACACGTTCTCTCTCTTTTTCGTCCAAACTCATCCAAACAAAGCTTTGTTGGCGGCCTGCTAGGTTACTGCTGTGATCTGGCTGCAGATCTGGCAACGCTGTTGGCTATCTGTTTGGCTGACTTTGTGCAAGAGGAGAGCAGAGTGAGTGAGCGATAGCTGTAGGCATGAGTAGGCAACGCTCTGATGATGAAGTGGTTTTGAGCGCTGAGTGCCTGTTTCATAATGGTGGGTGATTATGCTGAGGTCATTAGAACCTACGCATTACATCATGGCTGCCAGCAAGGGGAATCCCCCCCCAACCCCCAACCCCCCATTCCCCCGTTTGCCTTAATGGAGAAAGATGTGTTTTTTTCCCCTCATTTCAAAACCAATCAATTAGTCAGACAGCAATCAATCAGTAAATCCATCAGTTGGTCTAGAAGGAAAATGATCCCTGCTCCCCTTAATATGGAACATGCATTATTGATGCTGTGTGTCCTCTGATGCTCTTAGTGGAGAAAAACATCATGTCCTCATTACGACTCAATCAATTAGTCCGTCAGATCACAGAGCCGATCCATCAATCAATATTTGGGTGTTGACAGTATGAAAATCATTCTACAGTATGCTGACAATCAAGGACATGCACAGGGCTAAATCTGCCCCAAGAAACCGCCCACATGCCCTCTTTAGCCAAGCTGCCTCTAATTAAAAATAAATACATAAAAAATAATATTACGTTTAAAAATATGTATGTATGCATCCCAATGTAGGTTTAGAAAATAATATCATATGATCTTGTATTGAAATTGATATAGTGAACTTGTAATTAACTTATCCAGCATGTAAGTAAAATATCATTAACATCATCATTTATTTGATGTCATGTTTCAGGCCACCTGGCAAATGTAAGAACAATGTTCACTCTCCTGTATGGTCTGATGTTTACCAGCTCCTGGGGGAAATATCTGTCTCTTTGGCTGCTAAATGTTCTTCAACTAGTCCCTCACTGTCTGCTGTTTGGTGCTTGGTAGGAAGTGCACTACAGGTTTATCAGAGCCGCCTGCTGCGCCTGAAAATGAGTCATTTATTTTTAATTTTCTGTCAAACAGCACTAGGAACAAGCTGTATGTAAGAGACAAAAGATGTTTCTGCCAAATATAAATCTTCTCTCCTTTTATTGTTGGGTGGGTAAATGGTAAGAATGATGTAGCCATCTAAAAACAAAAGTCTACCTATACTTTCTGCACCTCACCCTGTGAGGTCCCCCTCAGGATCACTGGATAAATTGAACAGGAGTCCTTGACATATCTGACAGCATCCTTTTCACTCCTCGGCTGCTATCCTTCGCTCACCCTGCCGTCTCCTGCTCACTCCATCCGCCACAGAGCAGAGGAGTAATAGGATCCCTGGGCTACCTGACCCCTACACATGAAAAGGGCCGACACAAAGCGAGGAGGGAGCGGCCACTTAAGAAGGAAATGGAATGAAGGTGGAGGAACAGAATAGGAAGAAGGGAGGGTAAGAAAAAAAAGAAAAGGAGGGCAATGAGGAGAGCGTAGAAAGAAAAAAAAAACAAGTGCCCAGCCATGTGTGAAAGACATAATTGAAAATGTCAAAAGATGTAAGGAATGACAGCAATGAACTGGCTGAGCATGGCAGTGCAGTCTGTCAGTGAGCTACTACCTCCATCCTGAATAGATTCTGCTTCTCTCTCATCTCCAATATGTATATATGAGATCTATCAGTGCAGTGTGCACACACACACACACACACGCATAAGCACACGCTAAAATAATATGTGATACTCTCCTTTACTCATTTGATTTCATCCATCTGCTTTTTGTCTCTGTGTGACTTAACCTCTCTGGCGTGTTTCCCTGCGGAGCATGTGGGCATGCAGCTACCGACGTGTGTGAGTGTGAGTGTATGTGTGTGTGTGATCATATGCATATAGATGGATTTGAAAGGGAAATGTGATGCCAGATCAGCACTTGACCCTGATGTCAGCTTTACTGCTTATCCTCACTACTGCCTTTTATTCTCTTGTCCATGACTTATCCCCCCTCTGCTCATCTTTTTGTGCCATCTCTGAAGAGGAAGACAGGATTCGTCTCCCCCATTGGCCATAGATGATGAGTTGAACGCATGGCTTGTAATTCAGCATATCTTCCCACTGTCAGGTATGTTTTATCTTCTAATAGTGCAGGGTGTGGGGGGGTCAGTGTTGGCTTTAGATGAAGCTCACTGAAAAACACCATTTAAGCATCATATGTAAAATTTACAAGAATCTGATACAAAAGGCAAAGCTGCCTTCATTGGTCACAACTTTAACAATATAATAGGAAAATGACTGTAATAACACACAAAGAAAACTGCACAAAATCCTCCATTCATAGATAATGTTCACTTCTCATTTGAACTAAGTTGTTAGACATAAAACATATATTAAATCTGTGTATGTCACACCAAGCAAGTACTTTGTGCATATTAAATATGAGTATTATGGGGGTTAATTCAAAACATTGAAGCATTTATGTTGCGATTCAAAAAAACCAAAATCATGTAACATTATTTTTTTAATAGAACCTTTATTGCTTTATGATTTTTTTTAATGTTGAGTAAAGTCAGGATTGAGGCAAAGATTAGGTTTTGCATCCTGCTTGTAGTTCGGTTTTGGTAACAAATGCACTTTAATTATGGTTTGGGCAAATGTATTTTAGTTTATTGATTTAAACTGTAAGCCACTGTTGACTTTTTAAATACAAAACAAAGACCACATCAACATTTGCATCTGAAACAACAAGAACTGCTATCCAGTTTTGATTGACTTGTGCATGACAGTAAAGGCCTATCCATCTGAAAAAAATGCTTCAAGTACTAAACATAACTACAGAACATTTAATCAGGACCTAGTTTTGTACTGAAGGAGCAAGTACTGTAGAACAAAAATAAAAACAATAAAACATGTTTACTGACCAACTTTCAGATCCTTTGTTTTGCAATTAAGCTGTGTACTTATCAAACATGTTTCTGATTGCGCACATATATAACAACTTAAGTGGTATTATTGATGTGGACCCCTTTGCTGTTTGTTGGCTGTGTACCAGGATACAGTGTCATTTTCTAGAAGACAGAATTGAGGGACAGAATTGACTTTAGTTTGTCAGTGAATAAAAACAGGATAAATTAATAGTTTAAAGTTGAGTAGTGTTATTTTATGGCTAAGACTTGTAATACGAATGGGTCCAATTAAATTTCACTTTTGGGCTTTTATCCCCTGCACAGTGATAGACAGTAAATTCACATAAAGAGATATGAAGATCTTCTGGGGACTATGTATTTCCTTGTTGTCAAATCAAAACAAGCCCAGAATTATCGCTTCCCATTAATATCGGCAGCGACACCGTCTTGAAGGAGCTAATTTTCCTTGGAAGAAAAAACATTTTCTCAGCATCATTAATTAAGGAGAAAGAGGGGGCTGCGTGGCTGTGAGGAGATGTGAGGATGTAATTTGCATAGCTTGATGACACGGGTGGAAATCACTATGATACATATAGGCTTTCTGCACATTCATGAATATTCATTTGTTCAGTACACCACCAACACAGCACATCAAAAATAGATGTGCGGGACGGAGAATGATTTTTATCAGAAAATCCATGGGTGACATCCAGCATTCAGCCGCAGTCCTCCACCATGGAGAATGTGCTCAGTGATTTTAAGTTCATTGAGTTCAGAGTCTCGGTGTAAGCCGGTTTACATAGACATTTGATAAAAGAGCTGAACAGAAATGTCATGCAAGTCTTGTGTGAAAGATACCAGGACCCCCCGCTGTAAAAACATGAAACCCTGAAAGACTCACTGCAGACCAACATACTGTAACTCTCCTTGTCAGTGAAAAAAGGCAAATACCAGTGTGGCTCTGAGACAGAAACAGACCGTATCCTGCAGCGATGTCGAAGGTGAACAAGGTAGCTCATCCTTGAACACTAATAGGCATTTCTTTTTTTGTTGCCTGTGGGAATCAGTTTTACTTGTACTGTAATGCTGCGCTCCCAACAGAGAGGAAATGAGAAAGAGAAATAAGAAGGCAGGGAAAAGAGCAGAGGGGGAGGGAGGGAGAGAAGGGTAAGGAGGCAAAAATGGCTGCAGGGTCTATGGAGTTTATTTAAGACTCAAATTAAACACCCAGAGCAAAGGCGCCAACAAAAATTAAACCTTTAATGACAAATTATTACCCATTTATTAGCAACACACAGAATACAGAGAGAGAGAGAGAGAGAGAGAGAGAGAGAGAGAGAGAGGCAGGCTTGGGCGATCTCATGCTTGAGTGTATGTGTGTGTATGACGCAGAGGTAATGTAGTCTAATTAGCTTTATTGTTCATTTGCCTTTTATTAAACTGAAACAGGAAGATTATTGTATCAGTGATAAACTTTTCTAAATGATGAGCCTTTTATGTTGGTTTTAAATCAAGCAAAATTTATTCCAGCAGTGTTTACTGAATTTTAAAAAAAGAAAGCAGAGACGACTTCATGAAACAGAAAATACAACAAAATCATACATCACGTGTGAGTGCACTGGTACACAGACTGCAGTACACCAGAAGTACAATGTTGTTTAAACAATATAAAAGACACTAAGACAAAATACTAAAACATTATTGAAAAATACATTACTGATGCATTAAATCGAAGACTTATTTTTGAGTACTGATATATATTTTGTCTTTATTTATGATCACAGGATCACTAAATAATAAGAGAACCTCAAATAATAACATTCTTGTTATGATGAGGGTCCCTGCATAAGAAGAAGTTGGCAAGTAGTCTTCACTGTAACCTTCTGTATCACCAAGTTGGGAAAATGTAATTCTTACTTAACTGTTCACAATGTAAAGTAAAATTGATGATGAATACAAAATTTCCAAATTACAAATGTCAATTTGTGAATAAAAAGTCAGATTTTACAAAAGTTTCATGAAACTGCGGTCTTTGCTCTTGCTCAAAAGAACCCTTCAACAAGTAAAACCAGGTCTGTGCACAGAATGTGTGCTGGCACACGAGTCACATGCGCATGTGTTGCCTGTGAGCACACTTGTGTCCAGTTCAGCTGCATCCAAACAACCTGTGAGTGCCTCCACACACAACACGGTGGGAAATGAGCTGGCCAGCCGGCAAGAAAGAGTGCCGACACAGCAAACAATGCCACGGCGGGGGACAGCCGGTAATGGGATAAGTGGCGGGTTGCAAATGTGTCAACTGGAGTGTGAACGACATGTTAGGTATGTAAATGAAGAGGAGAACCTATTGGCTTGGCATGCATGGCCCATCTATTCCACAGCAGCCTGCCACAGTGATACAAGACTTGTCAGTGGTGGCCCGTGGTGGCTGCAGCAGTCTGGACTATAAATTGAAATTTATGGGTTATTGATTCCAACCTAAGGAAATTAATTCAATATATCTCTCACTGTAAGCAAAGTGATAATAAAAAAAGTGCCTTGCTTTCTGTTTGCGAGCTCAATTGTTGCTCCACCCACAGACGGAAGTTTTCTGAAATCCTTGCGGCATCGATGCCCACAACTTGCATGATATTTAATCCACAGGTTTTAGCTTTACAGCACATAAATGACAACATAAGGCTCTAATGCATGGTTATGAGCAGCACTGGTTCTGTTTACTCCACAAAGTCTGCTCATTAACATGGCACAGGACTACAACATGAGCAACTTCGACAGTTAAACTCTTAAGAGTACATAAATCTTATAGACCTACCAAGAATATCCAGCTTGTCTCACAACTGGGAGTGACGGCAGTTCACTCAGCCAATCTAACAGTAGACCTGCATAGTAATGCGTCCTTGGTTGCATCTGATTAAATCTATATGAAGCTGCACTAAAACATAAAATTTTTTTATGGGCAAGCAAACTTTTCTCTCAAGAAAAAAACAGTTTTTCATGCTTAAGTTACACTGACTACATATTACTCGTGTTGATCTGGCTGTGTGTCTGACTATCCCTGCATGTGACTTGAGCAACCAAATCAGTGCACTCTGTGTGTTTAAGGTGTATTAACAGCTGGATATACGGCTGTAAACTTATCAGAACATCTGGGACGGACTCCAGACCTAAGCCTCACATGTAACCAGAGCTCTGCACAAATAAGAAAGAGTTATTTGTCTTTTGCATTACCTGCTGTCTGATCACAAGCTGAGAGCACATTATTCTCACCAAACTGTTCACAATGTTCTACCTGTCAGCGCTGAAGTTTAAGAACACTGTCAGCAGATCAGAGTAACACTTATAGTGCAACAATGATGCACTAATGATGCTAAAGGCAAAAAAAATTGGCAAGTCTTATATTATAAATAAGAATTTTTCAATAAAGTTTCATAAATATAGTTGTGTACCATTACTTTCCTCGAGCAAACCTTCAGCTTCAGCTTCTTGCAGGAGGAACAAACTTTGTCACAGAAATCACTGAGACATTTTCACACAGTGTTACTTCTCACCTGATAATCACACCGAATCATCACTTTCATTTTTTTTTCTCAAAATTAAGAGCTGAGAGCTGTGATTCAGAGGGCAGCGACCAGGCGACTCCTGGTTCAGACTGTGACGGCCAATGCTGGCACCGCGCTGTATGTTAGCCTATCAGAGTGTTTCCTGATTTGCATTACTGTTTGTGTTTGTGTAAAGACACTGGATGCTATCAGGAGAGATTAGTCAGTTTTGGGGCCATTTTAAACACATACACATACTAACACATCCACCCTCTGCACCACCTTCTCCCCCTTCCCCTTCTCTCCCAGCACTCTTATTTATCTTTTTGATTTTGCGCCCTTACGCCCAGAGACTTTGTCTCTGGGCGTAAGGGCGCCCAATCTCCCCCTCTCCTTATTATTAAATAAGGAGAGGGGGAGATGTTAAGTGTGCAGGGGAGGGAAGATTGAATGGCAAGAAACAAAAACAGCAAAAGAAATTGAAAATGACCAACAGCAACGCCCAAACTGTACAGCAGCATTGCCTCAAGCTCCTTTGAAGAAAACTCAGGAACCCTTAAGGTTGAGAGAAGAGAAAAAAAAAGAATTTCTGTTCCTCTGCATTTTTCTTTGTCCTTCCAGTCCTCCCTCCACCCTCCACCCTCCACCCCCCTCTTTTTCTAATTTTCCTGAGGACGGAGGTGCCTGCCTGCCTGGCACATGACATTGATTTCCATCAGTGCTTGGAAATAACCTCGGAGCCGTTGCCAGGGCAACCCGCATCTACCTTTTTGCATTTTTGCATATTGCCGCTGAGTTTCTCTTTTTTTTTTCTCTCCCCCCGTCTTTCTTTTTTCATCGCGTTGGCTGCGGCTCACAGAGCGACGGGATGACAAATGCTCTCAGGTAGAGAGGCAATGGCAGGGGATGGAGAGGGGAGGAAGGGAGGAGAGGGGGGGTTGATGGAGGAGGAGGAGAGAGCAGCGGTCATGTGGGTGGTGGGTTGCAGAGGAGGATGGGGTGGGGGGGGGGGGGCATGCACAGAGAGATG
>JAQMCX010000043.1:18491940-18502142 GCA_029814765.1 Acanthurus leucopareius | reverse complement strand
CCCCCCCCCCCCCCCCCCCCCCCGCCCCCCCCCCCCCCCCCCCCCCCCCCCCCCCCCCCCCCCCCCCCCCCCCCCCCGGCAAGAGGAGGGAATGGTGGAGTAGAAGGGGCGGGACCCGGGCTAGAAAACAAGAACAATCCAAATTAAGCAAACAAACAGATGGATGTGGCACATTAGCATACGACAGCAACAAACAGTGGCACCACGCTTTGTGTCCAGGAGAGTGTCGAGAGTTGGCAGGGCTCAAGGGTAAATCGGGCGAAGGATTAGAGGAAACTGGTGGTGTGATGTGTCTGCGTGTTCGCATATTTGCATTCGCGAACAAAAGTTGGTGATTTTAAAGATGCTGATTATCCCAGAGAGAAATATTTGACACAAAACACAAGCGTCAGCATGCACAGTTTTTAATAAATGCAAAGCCATTAACGAACGGCGATTAATTATCAACAAATTACCTTGCGTCGATTACTTTGGTGGCGCTGTGCAGCGAGGCGGGGGGTGTGTGAGCTGGGCAAAAGGGTAGCAATCTTTTGTTTTGGGTTGTTCTCGCGGCTGAGTAGTGAGGAATAGGCAGATATTACAGAGTTCTCTCCTGTTCTGTGTAGCTCTAAAGGAGACTGAGGCTGACGAAAGATGTGAGAGTGTGTGTGAGTGTGTGTGTGTGTGTGTGTTTGGGACTGAGAGGAGCAAGACAACTAGCCACTGGTGCCACACCAGCACAGACAGGCGTTGGCTTTCCAGTCAGCCAGATGGTGAACTGGCTGACTGGGAGTCTATCAGGTTGGCTTGCTGGCTGTCTGGCTGGCCTGGTGGCTCATTGGCTGTCTGGGTGGAAGAACTCTGCCTGGTAACGACGGAGCCAGTAAAGGAACGAGGGAAGCTGTGTTTTTCAAAACTGTGGGGTTCTTTTTCTTCTCTCTCTTTCTGATCCTAAAACCTGGCTCTGATCCTTCATTTTGCATTTTGGAAGAAATTTATGCACAGATAGACAGCACCGTGGCATGTATTTTTCATCTGAAATTACAAATAGATTACAATGAGGGAAAAAGCAGAATGGTGTTGGCATGATTCCTACATGAATGCAACATGAATCACTGTTTTCCTGCCAGAAGACACTGGTAAAGTGTCGCCGTGGAGCAATATGGTGGTGGGTGAAGTGCAGTGATATATTAGGAAATACGATCCAGCTGAGACACATAATGTACCTGCTGTTAGATTTGGCAGCAATTTCTATATTTCTCAAGCAGCACTGTGGTGGAAGGAAGAGGCAAGCCACCTTTTCCTTCCTAAAAATTAATCAGAGAAGAGTTACAGTTGAGCTGTCTGGGCTCCTTTTTTATCTAATCCTATTGAAAAAGCTACAACCTCTAGTGAATTACTAGCCCTTATTAATTTTAGCCACATTGGGGAAAAAAAACAAAAAACAAATCCCAAACACTCATACCTTGCCAATGTTGAACTGTCCCCGTTTCTGCTGCTGCTGTCAATCTCTTGGACACATCATCACACAGCCTCAAGCCCAGCCAGCCACCTGCAGACAGACCGCTCACCATCTAAGAGAAAGTGATGAAACACATTTCATCATGCTGTCACGTTTAAAGGCTCGTCAGATCTGTCTTGTTTAAGCTGATATAACCTAAAATCATGCCATGTCGATGGCTGTCACTGAACGGCTAATTCATTCAGACCTATCACTGTTTCAGTGTGTTACATGAAGTTGCATTTGCTGTTACAGGAGAAAAACCACAGAACATGCTGAGAGCTTCCTAAGGTTTCCTATTTTCTTTTAACTTATATTTACATAGTTGGTAGAAATTAAGATCTCAGAGAGTCTGAGGTCAGCTTTTTTCAACTGCTGAGCAGATAATGCAAGTTCTCACTGACAACCATCCAATGAATCTGAATTAGAAGTAGCATTCAGAAGTCATTTTGAACAACAATCCAGTTCCAATCTGCTGCATTTCCCAGGTGGGCGAAGTGAATGATGGAGAGATGAATGGCGTCTTTCTTTCTGTTTTTCCCTTCACTGTCTGTAACTACTTCAGAGAGAGGTGTCAACTGAGATGTCCACCTCTGCTAATCAGTTTTTAAACCATATCTGGATCACTGATGAATTTACTGCACACTAAACATAAAAAGAACTAAATCCGCAGCTCTGACTAATTCCCACCCACACTCATTTCCCTTAATTAGGAATTTATTTCTCTTGTGCCTGAAAAAGCTCCTCATAACAGCAAACTGATTTATTTATGCAAATTCGTACCAAAAAAGAAAGTATATTTAAAGCCCGTTGACGCACCTTGGAGACTTGCCGCTAATGCGTCAGTCAGCTAGGCGCAAAATGACAAGAACGGCATATTTGAAGACTCAACTACTTACTTACAAATATTGCTCTTGATTGAACCAAAACCTTAAAGCGCCGAGAAGGAGCGCATGAACACCACAAGCTGCGCATCAATTATCCAATTAGAGCCGGAGGGACGACGCTGCTGCCTGCAACAGAAACCTTTCAAAATAAAAGTTCTCCAAACCTTGAAAGATGGCTGAGAACATCAATAGTTTTTCAGTAAGAAGGAGTTTTGTAGTTTTATTTTTTTTCCAATAATCTTAGGTGTTAAATACTTTCTTGTTCGAAACTGTGTTTCCAGCACATACTTACATAATACATAGCACCTATTCTCCTGTGATGTATATGCTCAGTTTCCAGTTTAATACCTGTTCCAAGCCATAACAGTCCAGTAATAAATTCTACCCTCATAAAAGTTATAATATTCAGCTTTTGTTAAAACTGTTGAAGAGACGTTTCAATATCAGTTCACATGAGTTTATAGAAGTTCTACTTTTACAGTTTTTAATAAAACCTGATAAAGACCATTTGCTGAAATTTGTTGGCTGAAAAAGAACAGACTCTTCCAGTAAGTCAGCTTCGGATGCCAAGGTAGCTATCACATTTATAAACTAAAGAGAGCAGAGATGAGTTTACTACAGGATTATTTTTAGTGCCTGTGAGAATTTAGACCACATTTCCCATAAGTCAAACACCATATTTGTGTCTTTGATCAAAGATTTTTTATTTGTCTTTTATTAGGAGGTTACAGATGTTAGAAATTATTTTTGTCCCATAATTGTTTCCACAATACGCTCTCAAAGCTGTTTGGCTCAGACAGCCTCTCTCTGTGCCATAAGGTAATCCGTCTGGTCTCTGAACAAATCTGTCCTGGTGTTGTAGACTGTAAAATTCTGTGCAGACCTTGGCCGAAAATGGGAACTTCTCTGCACCACTCCCAGCATTTGTACAGTTTACTTGGGTCTAAATCTTGGTAGCATGTTTTAGTGTCAAATTTACTGCACTATTACATGATTTTTTTATTGCAAAAAGTTATTGAATGTGTTGAAAATGTGCTGTAACAGTGAGAAAGTTAAGATGTCAGTTCATATGCACAAAAAAATTGGTCGAGTGCCTCTGCAGGCCAGTGGACCAGACGCTGTCATGACAGTCAAATCTGTCATTATCACTCACCTTCATGCTGCAGAAAGGCTGTCTGGGAAACTGTTTGGACAGATGCATCAGTGTTAGGTTGTGATCAGTAGATACTGATTTTCCTGGAACTTCCATTGTCTCTCACCTTCATATTTGTCATTTGTCACCCCTGGCGGTGTCGTCTTCAGCACTGGGAAGTTTCAGACCAATGAATCCAACACAGAGGTGGCAGGAAAAGCCTCAGCAGGAGCTCCAGTGTGTGAAAGGGTGACAATGACCTTCGACAAACAACACTGTCAACACGTTAGAATCAGCAGGATAGTTGAGAAAGAGTGTGAAGGAGGGTGTAAATGAGAAGTCCTATTAAGCTAATGCTGTCTGTTTATGGTGCGATGCCACTGCAAAGCTGCAAATTCACATTTCCTCCTGCTGGATCTGTGTTGGGGATGTGGTGCGAGTTTTTGAAATATACATAAATGCAAACTGTGTTGAACTGAGCTCAAGAAAAATGAGCTGCTTTCATCCTGTAATCAAGGTACAGTTGTCATTACATTAAAATCAATGTTCTCCATGATTGTCGCAGTTGGCTAAAGTGCAATACAATTTATAAGAGCCTTAAGCAATTTAGCGTAATACCTTTGATTGCAATTTTCTTGATCATTCATAACATCACTGGATGTCTTTGAAATGTGTGAAAAACAGCTTGACCCTCATTCAGGTATTTTTCACTTATTCAATTAAAATGTACATAATTTGCACTCTACTCCTCACACAAAGGCATTTGTTGACCTTGTTCATATCAACTGAAAGCAAATTATGTCAGTCATTAGTTTTAAAATGTTCAAAAAATCTTTAAGAAGTTACACATCTGTCACATGTTCTAAGTTTTGCTCAGTGAATGATGTGATTAGTGGCTTCTTTCTTAATTAAAGGGATGATACCTCTATAAACATTTTAAGTACACAAGGATGTTTCAAATAATTACATGCTAATGAAAAAAGGTTTGGGTCCATCAGTCAGATCTTATGATGTAATCTTAACTAATGTATATTTGAAAACATGATACAGTGAAATGCCTTGGACTTATTCAATAACATTGACATTTTAAATTTACTGATGGAATATTGATGTTTTCACAGATTTAACACTGTGAACTCTAATTGTTCAAACCTCAGCTCTTACTTGCCCTTCACATAACTGTGACCAAAAACAATTTCTTCATTTCTGATAATGAAGACAATCAACTTTAAACAATAAAAATATCCATCTTTATTCTTTGAGATAGCATACAGTATCAAAGATAAAACCTTAATCTATAATACCATAACAAATTACACAAGAACTATACAACAGTAAACAAAGTGTAACCTGATAACGTCCTCTGGATAAAAGACAATAGTTCTCTTGGTTTTTGAAATTATTGAATCTGTATGTATGTAAATTACTTTTATTGTGACTCAATGAGACAAAAAATATACTTTGAAGCTTTTTTTGTAGGAAATAATCAGAACGTTTTGAATTTAAATGTAGCCAAAAATATATTTTCATCAGTTCGAATGAATACACACGTTTCACAAACAATTACAAAAAAATACGCAGTTGTATCATCTTATTTTACAGATGTGATTTGTGTTTTATTGCATAAAATCTTACTCTCAGTTGTGATAAAACATTTCCTTGTGACAAAATGTTTAGGCTTGTAATGCAAATGTCACCATTCTAACCATCATCTATTGGCAAGATCAGTTGTTATTATTAATAATCAATGTACAAATATTGACTACTTCTGCACTTTATCGGCAAATATAGTCTTTTGGTGCCAGTTATAGTGCAGCCTATTCAACAGGGTGAAAACAAGCACAGTCTAAAGCTAAAGGGTTATCACTGTTTAAGACCTGCAACTAACCTCTGGAAGCCAACAGCTGGAATGAAGCTGATTACACTTAACATACACATAAATACCTTTTCATAAATCAACTCTATATACTGTATGTGCTTCTCTTTAAAACAGAAAAATGGACTTTTATTTGGTTTACAGTCAGAAAAAAAAGGACAAAACGGCTGCCTGGACAACAGTTGCACAGATTTCTCCCATCTTATACAATAAAATTAGAACATTAACATCAGCAATAAAAACACAATAATAAATGAGCGATGTAAAATGCTGGGTATGGCTGTATTACACAACATTGGCATTATATGAGAGAGGGAGAGAGAGAGAGACAGGGGAGGTTTGGCAAGAAGGAGTTTTAAAAACATCATTACACAGTGGAAAAACGACTCATTTTTCCAAAAGCTGCTCCACACTGCTACTGCTTTCTTTCTTTTTATTTATTTTTTTTATTTTTATTCTGCAGTGTGGACATGTCAACAACATCTTTACTTCCTCCTTAATACGAATAACCTAATCTAAATATCCTCACTTAACCCTACTGTCTATCTATTCAAAACTATACACCACAACACAAAGCGGAGCAGGCCGGTGGCACTAACACTTATTCCTAGTTTAGAGCTACTCTAGTATCATCTGATATGCTGTACTGTACTTCATTTTGAATTATGATGTTTCTCCCCAGATGGAAAGTCATGCATGGCTGAACCTCCTGTCAACTTAGGATCCTGCAAAGGTATTTAAATGCTTCTTCCATCACACTGACGTGATCCTGATCAGAATTTTCAACATTGTTTCAGTGATGATTTATTTAAATCTTACTTGCATGGCTGCTGCGCTTTATTGGCCAAACAGTCAGCTAATGTGCTGAAAATGACTGGAGAACTATCATGATTTATTGTAAACAATCCTGAATGTAGATGCTTTAGACAGTTGGGTAAAAACTAGTATAAGGATTTGCAGAGAAACAAACATGCCTCCGAATGGCAATGATGGGAAGTGAAAAGAGCCCATGGAAGGAAATGTCTGGATTCACTCTGTGTTTTTTTTGTAACTTCCTTAAAAAAAATTAAAAGCTGTGAATAGGTAGTTCTTTTTGCCCTAAAAAGCCCTTTTAGGTAACAAAACAGGCTTCACAGCATGAGTGTGTGTTTGTGGGCTTGTTCATGTAAACAGAATCCATGCGTGAGTGTGTGTTGTGTGCCTGGCTGTGTCCTGATGTCATGTATTTGACTCTCTACATCTCGTGAGACAGGGCTTCATGCTGAGCAGCCACTCCGTTCAGGGCTCCGGGCTGCTCCTCCGGCTGACCGTTGGCCTTTGGCTGAGCAGCGGGATGGTCGGATGGTTGTGAGCTGAAATGAGCGTTGGACTCATTCAAACGGCGAACACGATACGTCTCATAGTGGATGCTGCCTGTGATGTCTTTGATGTTCTGCATGTGTGTCCTGAAAGAGGGAAGAAAAGGGATTACAACACAAGTTAGCATTATAAACGCTCTCTCTGTTTTTATAATATGTTCTGATTTTATTCTATATGCTTAGTCTAATAGTTACCAAAGCGGGCACCATGTTGGGCTAAGGTGATTTATGACTTATTCACTTTATTTGTATTTGTATTTGTTTCATTTAAATCATATTCATTGGAACAAAAGAAAATGAAAGTGTCTAACTGTTTATTATACTTGATTTTCATTCAAATTCTTTTTTAATTAATTTAATTTCAATATTTTCCTAAAAAATTGAGAAAAGTTCTTTAGTGGTTCATGTACTATTCATCAATACCATTAGTTTTGCTGACAATAAATTTTTTGCCTTAAAAGGTTGCAAGATTGGGGAAGGAAAAGAAATTAAGTAAAAGAGTCTAAAAATTTGATAAGCATTGTCTTAGTCTGTAAGTCAGAGAGATATTTAGACTCCAGTACAAACCAGCAGCTTATGGGTTAACAATAAATATAAAGCCTGATGTATCACTGTCTAGGGAAGCACTTGATTCACCTAAAAGAACTAAATTACTATTGATATCACAGGGAAGTGAAGCTTCTTAGCGTCTCAGTTTTCCAATTCATTTCAAAACCTCTACAAAAAAAAAGTGAAGGATTTCCCAGCCAGCAGGAGCTTAAGTCCATAACAGGTTTCGAAAGCCATCTCTTCAATACCTCGAAATCCATTAAACAAACTCAAGTGTCTGATGGAAGCTCACCTGATGAGGAGGTCTCGCAGGTAAGCAAACTCACAGTGTGCAATATTCTCCACTGCAGAGAGAGAAAAGAGGGAAAAATTAGATAAATCACACAACTTGAGAGAGAAACTACAAACAATCCTGACTATTAAGTTTTTATTCAGCAGTCAAGATCAATTAGAACTTAATTCTGGCACAGAAAAGAAAGATGCCCAACAGACGAAAAGTAATGAGGTCCCTCAAAATCCTTTCTACTCCAGCTCACCTGTCTTCCCTCAAAGCACCACCGAAGGGCAGTGTTGCTTACAAGTGAACTGAAGGGCGTCCTCTAACGTGACATCTCCAGCAGCAATTTTCTTAAGCCAAGATAACACACTCCTCCACTTTGGAGTAATTTAATGCATCTCGGCTGTCCTCTGTATTGGGGAACTTTAAGTGAGACGTTTTAACAAACTCGCTGTGACAAGTTGCTGGTGGCTCCAGTCGCGTTAACACATGTTTGAATTATAGATTATGTCAAGAATATAAATGAAAAAAAAAGGAGGGGTGCTATTTATGTAAAGCTTTGAAATCCAGAGGCAGGAAATTAAATTCTCTTTGAAAGGAGGAGAGTGGAGTAACTGCTGGGTCTGTGAGTGCTGATTAGTGGCATCGAGGGAACATGCTACTAACTTGTAAGAAGCCGCACTGCTGCTATCTGTGCCCTCTGCTCACTGGGAAGTCACTGCACACAGTACCATACAAATGCACGCCCTCTTTTCGCTTCCTCCTCCCTTCTCCTCTAATTGCCTCCTGAAAGGAAACAGTTCCTTCCCCGCTTGTGATATATGAGGACTTCTGGCTTCTTCTCTGATGCCTAAATTATGATGTCGGTGCCGAAAAGTCCGGCAGCCCAGCAGCTTCCTCTCTCCTCCTTTTCCTTGTTCCCTTTCTCCCACCGCTTGGCTTTAATAGAATGGAGCCATTGTTCTTTAAGCCAGACAAGACGGCATTTGTCCCACAGTCCCTGCACTTCACCTCTCTCACCCTGCCGCTCTGTGGAGTTAAGTTCATAATGCTTGCTGAGAGAGTAATAGTCACCTTCACGTTTCTTAGCGCTAAAAGGGCTCATGGTACTACTTCAGAAATGTCATCTTTTCAAGGAGTACAACTGCCCTCTTTTAGCCTGAACTGAGAGTATGTCTGAGGCTCAAGTAGGATCAGACTGAATCCTTTATTATAAGTATGAATGATAAAATTTTAAAGGAGCAAAAGCTTAAATCTTTGACCCTGTTTGTAATCCTTTGGATCTCAGATAGACTGATCTATCAAAGTGCTTCCTGCTCACTTGCTAAAACTCCAGTCTTTTTGTTTTTTTGATTATTTTTAATCAGGGATGGAAGAGGTACTCAGAAACCTAAAGAAGAACTACCTTCATAAAAAGATCAGAAAAACATTACATGTAAAAGTCCTGCATTTGTTAAAGTGATTAAAAGGGAGTTTCTGCTGAAAAAAATGACAGTCATTCTTTTGGAAATGTTCTCTGATCTTTGCTTTTTGTGAAACATTTGTGCCTCTTTGAGTTTTGAGTCTCAAACAGTTCTTTAATAAAATCATGTGAGAAGTTTAGTGGGGAAATGTTTCAACTGCTTACAACTCATTCACATCTGTAATGCAGCCCCCCAGAAGACACCTTAATGTAAGCGGCTGTGTGTTGAATACTAGTGAATCTCATGATTAGAATGCAAAATCCTGTTTTAATAAGACACTATTAACCACAGGTAGGAAAGAGTCATTTATCTAACATTAGTTATCTTCTACTGCTTGACTGGATACTGCTGTTGTACAATTTTGTCTAATGAAAAGTGGTGGAAAAAAGCAGTGAACAATAGAAAAACTCAAGTGAAGTGAAGTGGAGGTACCCTCCGTTGTTCTTACATTGAGAAAAATATATTCAGTCATTGCTGCTTTCAAACTATCATTTTAAAGGTTGAACAATCCCTGAACTACTTAAAGCTACATTACACAGAAATTGGTCGGTTTGCACACGTTTCTCAAAATGTCTTTAAAGGTCATATTCCTAATGACCAGCCTTGCTAAATCACTGATTAAACAGCCAGTAAATTAGAGCTCAGCATGCACTGAAGCATAAAGTGCTGAAGTGCATCCTGGGAAAGAGACAGTGTTTTTGTTTAATAGTCATAGTGTCTTGTCTAGACCTCTTTTATCTGTTTTACTATTATCCAATCATTCTTGCACCAGTGCAGACAGATACCAACTCTCCTCTCTCTCTCTCTCTCTCTTTGATACACACACACCCACACACACCCACACACACACACACAAACAATTACTAATGTATAATGTCACATGATGCAACTCTTTTTGGCGTTTTGAGTTGGCCAACAAATATAAACTGTATCAAAGCTACTGCATATAAGTGTATGTGAGGCTGTGCGTGTGTGTGTGTGCGTGTATGTGTGTGTATGTGTCTGTGTCTGTGTCTATGTGTGTGTGTGTGTGTGTGTGTGTGTGTGTGTATGTGTATATATATGTATATGTGTGTGTGTGTGTGTGTGTATGTGTATATATATGTATATGTGTGTGTGTGTGTGTATATATATGTATATGTGTGTGTGTGTGTGTGTGTGTGTGTGTGTGTGTATATGT
>JAQMCX010000043.1:18464333-18491840 GCA_029814765.1 Acanthurus leucopareius | reverse complement strand
AATCATTCTTGCACCAGTGCAGACAGATTTCAACTCTCCTCTCTCTCTCTCTCTCTCTTTGATACACACACACACACCCACACACACACCCACACACACACACACACACCCACACACACACACACACCCACACACACACAAATAATTACTAATATATAATGTCACATGATGCAACTCTTTTTGGCATTTTGAGTTGGCCAACAAATATAAACTGTATCAAAGCTACTGCATATAAGTGTATATGAGGCTGTGCGTGTGTATGTGTGCGTGTATGTGTCTGTGTCTGTGTGTGTGTGTGTGTGTTTTATGTCCCTGTCTCTTATCCCAGTGGACACAGGAAGTCCTTGTAAATCTCTGCCTCCTGTCTCATACATCTCCCTAGTTACAGACTCAGAGGGACGTATGTAAACAAAATGCCTGGTAGTCAAACAACAGACGGTTAAACCAGCTGGACTGATTTCAAAGCTTCAGTTGTAACTTTCCACATGTTGAAAATCCACCAAAAACGAGACTTTGTCATCTTCATGGAGAAGCAGTTTTTTTTTGTTGTTGGTATGTTGTGCGAATGCCATCAACTGAGCAGTGTGCATGCGATTGTAATATCCGTCAGAGTGATTAAGTTAGATGGCCTTGGCGCTGTCCACCGGACAGGTGTGACCAAGGTGTGAGCACTGTCAATTACCTGCTTTGATGTTCAACCATACTCTGTTTACTGTGCAGATGGACATTGTAATATGTTATTATGCTGTTTGGCAGGGCAACTAACCAGCTGTGCAGTTTTATGTGTATGTGTGTGTGCGTTCATGTGTGTATCTTAGAACTCGTTCATTACCCTCTATGGTGCCCCATTTTGTTTTCCTTCCCAGAATCCTCTTGCCGTTCACCTGGTACTCCTGATCACTGCCCACAACAGCGAAAGGGATCATTTCCTGTTGGATACACACATAAAAAAAAAACCACATAAACACATGCACCAAGGTCACTGAAGCATTACCGCTGATTTGTTTTCAGGTCATGCATCAGTTATCCACCTTTGCTTGAACAACGTTCACAATCATGGCCAGAGGTGACAAATAGAGGAAACTGCATCTAACAAAGGCTTGAATTTAAACCTGAAAAATATTGCATTTGTGATTGGTGTGCTGAGAGCTGAAATCACTGAGGGCCTCAGTCTGTGGCAGCTGTGGTAAACTGCAGTGGACACTGTAAACTTACCCGGATTTTGTCATTGATCAGCCTGTCCTCTGCATCCTCGTCAAACTCTTTCTGAGGGTAAACATCAATTCCATTGGCTCGCAGCTCTTCCCTAATCTGCACAAAGCCAAACACAACGACCCACAAACATGTTACACCAAATAGGCTGAATATACAAGCACACAGAGTTATCTGATACAGTCTAGAAGTCAAACTAATTCAGTTAAATAGTGGATTATTGGCTCCTCTAAAGCAGTCTTTTAAGTCCTGTTCATCAGATTTCAGGGGGAGTTTTCTTTCAATTGCTGATAAACATCATTATACAAACTCAAAGGTTTCTGTAAAGAGAGCTGAAACGGACACTTGAGAAAAGGAAAGTCCAACTGGCAAACAAAAACAATCCATCAGGCCCAGAACCTTCATCCATCATCTCAGCGTCCAGCCTGGACCTGCAGCCAACCATGGAGTCATTCAGCCACCATAACACACAAACACTCAACACTCAATGCTTGAACTGGATCCTGTTTACAGGGTAAAGAGGTGTTTACATTTTGGCTGGACTCTTAAATAGAAAGTGCTCTGAGCCACTAGAGGACTTAAAATAACACTTAGTTAGGTTACATTGGCTGGTGCTGACACTAAATAGTTCATAATATCATCGACACAGAGGAGTTAACTTTGAGGTCAACCAGTCTTGGAAAATTTTTTTTAAAAAGCATTCAGACAGAGGCAGGGCTTATAACATGTTCACCTCTATCCTCTGAGAAAAATAGACAAGTTTCTGGGGAAAAAGTCTCTTTAATAAGTGACTGTTCACTCCTTTAATTACCATTCTGACAATATTCACTTGGTTCTTGATCAAACATTTCATTGTTTATCCTTGGAAGCTTTCTTATGCTCACAGTGTGGGATCCAAACCAAATGAATTACATAAAAAAAGCCACATCAACTATTGTCAGAGTAATACAAACAGACAGTCACAGCTGGACACATTGAAGATGAACATTTAACAGAAAAGTCCTCTTTTTCTGTTTGCATGTCAAATTGCTGCAGGGAAAATGGAGGAAAGAAACATTTGGCACGAGTGGTTTCTAGTCAATAATCAGTCAGAGTCATGCAGAGCATGTGCGGCCAACCAAAACAATTCAGCTACGAGCCCCGCGGCCTCCATTCCCTGCCAGGGCCTGGTCCAATCTACGCCTTGTTCTCATTGGACAGTGTTACGGGCATCAGGGGGACAACGGTAGCCAGGACACCCATCATGCTTCTCTAAAATGAATGCTAGGAAAGTCTAATGCTGAGAGGAGGGATGGAGAGATGCAGGGGATGATGGAGCGAGGGAGTCAGGTGGCTGTTTGCCTCCTGTGCATTGAGACTTTTCCAACAGAAACAAGCTGAGGAAGGAATGAACGGGATGACCATTAAGGATCCAAGCAGGGTGGAGCAAGAATCTGTTGTAGCAGGGAATGCCATTATGAAGAGGTGATGGCTGTGATGTTACAGTGGGGGATTATCAGCCTGAGGAATGTGATTTTATGTTAGTTAGCAATAAATAAGACCACGGAACGATACGGAGTGACAGCAAAATAACCCCTGAGAGGAACAACAAGAGACTAGCCGACAGCTAAGACTTCGCCTCTCCAAAGTTTAGCTTGTATACATTTGAATATTTTTGAATTGGTAATCAGAGTTTTGTTTATTATAGCAGCTCTTGTGATTAAACTTTGTACAGTCAGGACTTGAATAATAAAAGACAAACTGTTTCTTTGAGCTAAATACTGATGCCAACAAACTGACACACTTAAAATGAAAATGTAAACAGTTAACAATTCAACATGTTTACCATGTTCATCATCTCAGTTTAGTGTGTTAGCAAACTAACGTCTGCTAATTAGCACTATTCACAAGCTGAGGCTTATGTTGATGTCATAGGTATGAGGTCATAGAGTAAAATATTGGACAAAAGATAAAGAGTGAGGTGAATACATAAGTCATTCATGTTCATCCTCTAGAGGTCAGCTGTATCAAAATTTCATGGCAGTCATCTGATAGTTGACGACGTTAGCAGACATTTCTTAGAAATAGAGAGTGTCTGAAAAAAATTGTCCCTGTGAATCCAATAAATGTTGAAACATATTAGTGTGGAGTGAATGTAAACGGTGGACCGACTTGCTGCTGGTGTAGTCAGCAGATAAGCAAACTGCAAACTGCACAGAGCTTTACGTCGGGGTATTAAAAGCAATGACATTATTAGTAGAAACAATGAATGTTTAATGTTGATTAAAATGCTACTTTCTGGCTCTTTTTAATCTGGTCATGTCACAGATTGTGTGTCATGTTTCTTGCATGTCCCGCATAGTGGGGACCTCTGTGAACTTAGCGACCTTGTGGGATCATCCAGTAATTCACTGGTAATGAAGGGTCTGCCTCCTGCCTGGCAACTGGGCAGAGGTTTCCTGACTAAAAAAAAGGTCCATACTTCAGGGAAATGGAATGCCGCTCAATAAATTATGACTTCAGATAAATAGTTCTTAAATTTTCCTGTCTGGACTGAGTTTGTAGCTTTGTAGTTTTACAGTTATGTAGATGATAGAGTATTTCTCAGGATGGGTACGATGTGGGTTTGCCCAGATGGCTCTTGTTTGTGGTGCCTGGCATCTCTTCAAATGTTACTGACCTGTGGTTTTGAACATGGGCACATGTGTTTGTAAGGGTAATTCCTTGACTTTTTGACCCACTGATGCAACCGGCTATTTATTTTAAGCTTATGTTAAAGACCTGCTACAGGATTTTGCAGGTGTGCTGGGAGGAAAATGTAACCAAATATATGATAATATCCTGAGGGAAACCAGCTTACATACAAAAACCCACACACATCTTCAGTTGCACTCTAACAGACTCCTCTCACCGTCTGTTTAAAGTAGTCCCTCTCCTCCAGGGTGAGCGTGTCGGCCTTGGCAATGACTGGGACGATGTTGACCACCTTGCTGAGACGCCTCATAAACTCCACATCCAGGGGCCTCAGACTGGAGGGAGAAAGACATGACATGTCTTAATATAACTACATTTAGCTGTTGTTTGGATGCACTGCAAATAAGTCTTGAGCTGCAGGAGAACATTTCAAATCACAACATGACAGATTCATGCATCTTTCTCCATAAAACCAGCGGGATGTAAATAGTATCCCAGTTTTATTTCTCAGGTTCAGAACTGAGGGATGAAAGGGGAAATCCGGCTTGGAGTTCTTCCTTTTTCCATCACCAGCTCCTTTTGTAACAAAGCTTCCACTACTAAGTTAAAGCATCTGAACTGTTGGGATATTAAAGTAATTAAGCAGAGTAGCCACTAGAGGGCAATCACGGTATATTGCACTGCATTGATCCAACATGGTTCCATGCTGACATGTTAGCCTCTCCTCCTGCATACTACATTAACATTCTGTAAGCTGCAATTTTTTTCCTGTAATCACAAAGACAATATTTCGTTTGCTGTCTCCTTCAGTAAACTGTGAAGAGTGTAAACTTTTTTTTATGAGGGTTAATGTATAAAACAGTCAGTCTAATGTGGCTATTTATTCACTGTCTTCCATCTGTTTATCATATTATGCTTTTTCTTCAGTAAAAACAATAGTATATTCTCCATATTTCTGTACTTTTTTCAATATTTTGTAAATCACATAGTAGCGTTATCTTAAAATCAAGCTTTATTTTTCTACGCTGCAGTTCTGTTCCTGTGCGAATCTTATTTCTCTCTGCCTTCTGTGTTGTTTTCTGTCTCAATGTTGCCTCCAGTTTCTCCCCGAGACAGAGTCCCCTCCTGCTGTCTGCTCTGCCCTCCAATTAGCCCCAGCCAAGCCAGGCCAGCCTGGTTCAGAGACCCAGGGGCAGCTGGAGGAGAGGCCTGGCTGGCTCCCCACAATGAATGACAAGCATGTCATCATGAACATAGGGTGAGACACACATGGGAACATGTGTTACATGAAGCCAGAAAGAGCAAAGGAGAAACAAAGCTGCACAAAGGTACAGAGAAATGACACAGTAAGCAATGCATTCAATCAGAGACAGAGTATTACACTTTCATGCATATTTAATACTGAGGGGACAATTGGCCTGTGTCATATGCATGTAGAACTGATGATCTTTCTGTGTTAATATTTGAATATGAATTATATAACTACATTAACTACATATGTAAAATGTTGGTGCACAGATGATAGATCATACAAATTTGCATGTGAGCTGTGCATATGCATGACTGAGCATGCATGCACAATCACATGTGTACACATGTATCCCTGCACATGAACATATGCTGTATGGACAGTAAATATGCATGTATGCACGCATTCACACATGTTCACTGAAACGCCTGCCTGCATGGACAAATTCTTTGTTATATGTAGGTGATAAAAAGCACTGATGTTGATATAAATTGAGAGCTACAAGCTTTGTGCTTATATGAGAAGTGGAAAAACAGTCAACCACTGTGCCAATGCCTTTCTCTTCCTTCCTTCTTTTCTGTAGTAGATCAGAAACCAGCCTGGAGGTGATGAGAGTCAAAGTGCAGCCTTCTTTTTCTCAGGAAGACATGTTAAATGAGGTCGCCTGCCCAGAGGGAAAGCAGTGTGGCTGACTCTGCCATTATTCAGAAATGGCTGCTGATGCCGAAACCATGTTCTGCTTCGCTGAGCTGAGCACCATTCATCTATTTGAAACCACAGAAGCAACTTAAAAGCAAACTACTGACATGCAAATTACATTAGAGCCTCGATAAAAATATAAACTGCTGTTTAAGACGCTTCAGACAAAAAGACAATCGAAAAGAAAAAAAAAAAAAACTCCAATGATAGAGGCCTGTTTGAGTTACCAGGAAGCTTCTGTCATCATTTTCCTGCCTGTCATTCTTGGACTGCGGTCACATGGTAAAGGCATCCAGAGGCTTTTGGCACTGTGTCTGTGTAATTGTTAACAGGCCCTAATTTAAAACTTCAGCCGCCGTTACTGTGTAAAATTAAAAGGTAAGTAAGCAAAAAGAGAATAATAGAGAACTATTTTACACATGTTTTCAGCATCCTTTTTTGCCTCACATGAACCAGACCTTAGACACAAAACTTGTTCAGCAATAATTTGAGTATTATGTAGTTTAGTTATCACCAAACTCAACTAAAAAAAACATGTACTGTATGCTGTCTTCATTTCTGAGCTTATGTTCACACTCACACTTAAAACTGTGTCTTTTAACCTACATTGTCTCTCTGCCAGGTCACAACAGTTGCTCCAACAGATGCCTCCTTTGTTCTCCTGGTCGGCTCTGAGGAAGACGCTGCTTCCTGACAGATGTTTGCATCTTCTGCTTTCAAAATGAGTGTGTATTTTCATGTATTCATGAACTGGCTACAGTAAACTGTCTGGGATGTATAAATGCATGTGTTTCAAAGGGGAAATGACCCTTTGAATTTAGCCTAATTAGAAACAACATTTGAGGATACAGGAGCTGGGAGAGAAAGAAGCAAAAGATCCACAATGACAGAGGAAGAGGAGAGCGGTTTGGTTGCTGTTGACCCGACTGAACTGAGCAGCTGTAAGCAAGATGATACAAAAACACACTGAGGGGCATCCACATAAGTGTATTAATACAAGTGTTAGCATGCCTAACGCCCACCTGAGTCCACTACCCACACTGCTTTGCATGAACAGGATTACACACGGACACACACACACACATTCTCTGAAGCGGCAGCTGTGGCGACAGCAGCAGATGATGAGGGGGTCTGTCAAACAGCAGGGCTCACAGACACACACATGTCACCCCCCCCCCCCGCTCACACAGAGAGCCTTTAAGTGGACAACTGTTGAGTTATTGGTATGCAGACATGTGAAGCAGCAGTGGAAGAAGCCGTCACAAAGATATGTGGTCAGATGGTTAGTGAAGTTTTACCTGCATTTGTGCAAATGTCACTATCAAATCTCCTCCGTGTGTGTGTGTGTGTATTAACCCTTGAGCTGTCGTAAGCATGTGTGGCTTTACATCCTCCTTGACCCTCGGTCACATGAGGACACACCACTGTTCATTGTAGAGAAGTGAGAAATTACAATTTGGAGAAAAAGAACCTTGATCAGTGGCAAAGCAGCAGGAGAATTTGGTCTGTGAGCGTGATTTACACCAAAGACAAACTATTTCTACTTCAGCTCCAAACAAAATGGCTTTGCTGGCAGATCCAATAAGCTTAGCTCAAACCACTGCCATGTTGCAGAAATGGAAAAAACCTTGAAACACTTGAAAAGGGATAAATGATAATAATTAATCAAATTAAGGTGCCTTATGCAGCGCTTTTTCAAGTTAAATTCAGCTGAAAAACACCTTTAAGTGTACAGTAAGGCTATAATTCACATGTTCCAGTAAAAGGTTATACCTTACAAAGAAAAAGCGAGGCACAATCTCTCGACCTCCCTCAACTATGAGAACTGTCGGGTCCATTTCTTTGTGAAATTCAACTCTTCAAGTGAAACTTAAGTGTCTCTTAGGGGAGAATGAGTTCCACATGTGGTCGATAGAGAGGGATTGAAAAAAAAAGCTGGTGTGAGAGCTGTGGACAGATACCCGGTGAAGGGAGATTCCCAGAAGGCCTGATTCATCTCTGCAGCTGTGGGAACAACTGGTGGAACGAGGGGCAAAAAGTGGGGTGTGGATAAATAAGACTGGATGTGTTCTCACCAGTGGCCTGTGGGAGGTATGAAGTATATGCAGCAGTGCACCCTGGAGTCTGGGATCCTCTTCTTCCTGTTAATGTTGATTTCCTCCTGCAGGTAGGCTTCATACTGGTCATTGATGAACTTCATAATGGGCTGCCAGCTGACAGAGAGAACAGACTTTAGGAATGAGAAGCTAAACCACCTAAGAATTATGGTGATAGATAATGTGGCTATCAGTTAAGCTCTGT
The DNA here is from genome assembly GCA_029814765.1 of Acanthurus leucopareius. NCBI lineage: Eukaryota > Metazoa > Chordata > Actinopteri > Acanthuriformes > Acanthuridae > Acanthurus > Acanthurus leucopareius. Next base: position 18,483,706 of record JAQMCX010000043.1, on the reverse strand, counting down.
ATCTTTACACAATCTATCTATATATACTATAAGTCCTGTTTTGCAAAACAAGCATTTTGTCCTAATGTGTAAAAATAACAGTATCAGTCATTTTGTCCAAAACGACTGGAATAGTTGTTGTAGCTTCACTTTTGGTTTCATGAGGCATGCTTGTAAAGCCAACAATTAGAGTTGACATAATCAATTATTTAATTCTGTACTTTTATGTACTTTATCGTGTACTTATAAAGTACTTTTTAAACTTTGATTTGAATTTGCTGCTTAAAGACTTAATCACACAGTTGTTAAATCATTCAATTAGATAAACTGAGCACATCTTCTTAAAGAGGCACTTAGACTCAAAATATTAACATGAATTTCACTGGCATGAACTTTTTTTTATTTAAAGTCATTCAGGTAGATGAAAACATGAACGTAGACCAGTTCAAGCATCTCCTATGACTACAAAAATATATTTTAAAAAGTTGTAATGTCGTTTGGATAAACTACTGAACTTTTGCTTTGATAAATAAATAATGAACTATACAAATGCAGTGATTAAAATGACTTCATGTCTGTAGCTCCTATGGAGGCCCTCAGATAAACAACAGGCAACTCACCAGTTTTCGTTGTTGATCTGGTCCCCAAAGCCTGGAGTATCAATCACAGTGAGCTTCATCCTCACTCCTTTCTCCTCAATGTCTGTACAAAGAAAAGTTAGTTAGTATTTTTTTCAGTTAGTATTTTTTTTTGGCACATAAATACAGACATGGCAACATATCAATAGCAATGATAATATAGCAAAGGCTGCTAAACATGAACTTGAACCCACCATGACTGATGGACTTGATCTCGATGGTCTTGGGGATCCTCTCCTCTGGTTCAGGCTGCACTGACTTACGGCTCACCTTTGATTTGAACAGGGTGTTCATCAGGGTGGACTTCCCCAGGCCGCTTTGCCCTGATCAGAAAAAACACACACACACAAAAAGTTAGAGAACTGGCAACACACTCACTTGTGGTTTTACCCCAGACAGTCACAAGGACAAACTCAGTGAAGACATGAGTCTCTTTTGGCTAAATCACAAAAGTTTCTTTTGTAACTTTTGTTTTTTTAAAAATCTGAAGAAGAAGAGGAAAAATGCTCATGACGTTGGCGGTAAAGTATGGGTTGGTGTGTGTGTTTGTGTGTGTCTGTGAGTGTTTGTGTGTGTAGGACAGCTGCAGGGTCAGACAGACAAGCTGCAGAGGTCAAGAGGACAGATGTATAGACCACACACATGAACGTCTGCTATCGTGAATATCTATCCAAGATGATATTTAATTTTTTTTTTACAATTGATCATAAACTCGAACCACCAGGAATGAATTCAATTTAGCTTGGTGTTCAGTAAATCTCCAATCAGGACAGTTATTTAATTCATTATTTTTTGTATCGTATGGTATCCTATTGTATCTTTTTAAAAATTCTTAATTCATAAATTTGCAAATTTTGTGTTTTTTAGTTTTCCTGTAGACACAAGATTTCTTCTCAGTGTATGCATTGGCACAGAGAGGTCTACATTTCTACAACCAGTCTTGCATTTGATGCAGATTATATGAGGATTAACCTTCAAATTATCTGTGAGGTCACCAGTCATGCTCACAGGCCCGTCTCTTAAAATAAAGACTTTCATCGAACACAGACCAACTTTACACTTTAGCAGAAGACTGTGAAACAATCTCTGAATGCCAAAGTCTGCACATACATCATCATGCACGGTGCAGCTAAATCATCTGACTGCAGGAACAAGAAAAAAACATATTCTTAAGGGTTGAAGGACCTTAATTATAGTGTATTTTTGCCTTGTATAATACATAATTACCATAATCATGGTTACATTGTATTTGGTATTTAGTAGATAATACAAGACTAACATATTTAACTTAATAGTACCTCTGTTAAATTTTTATTTCTTAGTTTCTTGCAAGAAAAAAAACACATGAAATAGTTTCCACTCAGGCACAAACAAGCCAGTAAGACAAGTTTAAAAAGAGATCAAAAGTCTAACAAAGAAATGTTTCTTTATGAATATGTGACATTTCATATTTCATGCTCTTTTTGTAGGGATGGGGTGCCCTAAAGAAGACATTTTTGATTTTGTGTATTTTTTTTAATTAAGGAACTTGCTGTAAAATGTTATTCATTGTGCTTGAATAATTCTTGCATCAAAGGTCATTAGCACATACAATCACACACACACACACACAGACACCAACTCAGTGCCAGTTTCATTGTTCCTCCATATTTCCTCCATATTTCTCTCCATCTGACTGCTCTCAGGCCCTGTGGGCACCTCCTGTGATGTGTGGAGCGTTGCCAAGCTGCAGGCCCTCTGTGACACCCAGGGCGACCTTTTCCACTCTCTGTCTCTGTCACACACGAACAAAGTCTACATTCCGTCCACCCAGTCGCATACATTCACTCACATTCCCTCCCTCTGTGTCTTTCTCTCACATACACACACACACACTAAGACACTCCCGCTGCCCTCTCTGCATGGTGGAACTCAAAGGTCAGCTGGCTCAAGGCAGGGATTAGGCAAATGTATCTCATCGAGGTGACCACAGTGCAAGGAGCCAAGACCACAGCCCCTCTAACCTTTCATGTCCTCACAAGCCACTTAAGTGGCAACTTTGTAAGCCAACAGAAACCTCATTAGAATAACAAAATATGATCTAGTTTCTACATGTCATATTTCAATCCCTTATCTTTTTTTTTTAGCTTATTTGCATAAACAAGAATGTAAAAAACGTGAAGAAAGCTGAACAAATCTACAGTGAAAAACGGGTATCTGACTGCATGCTGAAGCATTGTTGAGGAACACAATGTAAAAAACATCCCTGCACTCATAAGAGTCAAGCATCAGAAAAAAAATATAATTGTACCACAGAGAGAAAGGCAGGTCAGTGCTGGCCCCACAGTGAAATAGGACTCCAGTGAGGTGGCATGCAGCCATCTGCCAACACGTTACCCAGAATGACCTCACACATTTCTACTTCACCATATATGAAAGCTCCCTCCGGCAAACAAAAATCACGCCTAGAAAAGTGAAAAGTTTAAATTCATCGTTGTTCTTTTCTATTATAAGCTTTTAATGTGTTTGACTTTAGCGTGCACAGTGCCAAAGTATTATTCCACAAAACAAGTTTTATTTACCCTCAAGGTATTTCAGCACTGGGAGTGATTACATGTCAGCGTTATGTGAAAACGTGCAGTTAGATACTCCGACTTACTTTGTTTATTCCCATAAACAAACATTTACTGAGTCATAAATCCACTTTCTCATTAAGACTCCGTCTTACACTTCCACTTTAATCTCCAGCCTCTATAACTCAGCATGACTTTTTTGAGGCATGTTATTTATTTATATGCAACAAATCCTTGTTTTCATGCAATGGTATGTCTCCTTGGAGCTGTGCTGATGTGCCTCCAGCTGTTTGTAAAAAAACGCCGCCCTGCAGGGCCTGAAAACTAACTGCACAGTACAACCATCCATGCCAATGACAAACAAATAATAAACCCCAATTTTACAGAGTTCTTTTTCACTTACTCATGTTGAGTAATTTGATTCTCCATGTGTAATCAAAAAATAACCTAACATTACCTCTTATGTTTCCGTTTTATGTGTGCTGCATATATGCCTGAGCTCATGGATATCTGTGTATGTACATGTAGGTGTACACACACTTGATTGTGGCCCAAACTGGCAGAGTGTAGCTGCTCTCAAAGGAGGTGTGAGCCTCAGCTTGTCAGAGTAATTGCCATCATTATGTCACTTTCTCAGCCTGACAGCCTCCCTTTATCCACTCAAGCATATGTGTGTGTGTGCGTGTGTTTATTTGTCACATCGTGGACACACAAAGACAGAGCTTGTTGAGGAAGGCACCATGCTGAGTGAGAAATACAAACACATACATACAGTGTTTTCATGTCTTTGCTCTATATGGCTGTCACAAATGCAGTAAAGAAAAGAATAAAAACCTACTTTCCAGGTCAAAGAGTTCACACAACGTTGTGCTGTGTATGACACTGTGTTTTCTGTGACAATGAGAATGAATATACGCTGAGTTTGTGTTGTATATTAAGTATTTTGGCTTCCTGGGGCACCGTCTCAAGTAATTCAACATGCTACTTGCTTTGTTCAGCATTTTGTGTTGTTGTTTGCCTCAATTGAAAATGTTTTAAATGATTACCATCTGAACTTTTTCTGCCTAACTCAGTATTGAGTTTGCTGTCGTAAACATTTGGAAGCAATTGCAGCCTCGAGTCTTCTCGGGTACATCTGTGTCAGTTTAGATTTGAAGAGTTTTATCCAAGTCTAACATGAAGGCATAATCAGACTCAGTGTCAAGCTCAAGGTCATGCTAGATGGAGACTGCTGAGCCAATGCTTACATCACCTTGACCTTTTCTCGTATATGAAATCTATATATGGAAATATATATTAACAACACATGGCTTCACGCTCAAAGTTTAATTCTCCCTCACATTGCCTGCCCAAGACAGCTAAAGCATAACGAAGTTTTGGCTAAATGCACTATATGTAACTTCAGTCTTTAAATGTATCTCTGCCAAAAGAATGTAAACAAAGAAGAAGTTAAGTGATGTCATGAAGCAGCTTGGAATCATGGGATGTGGTTATTTCATTGTTAAACGGCCACCATTGAAGATAAAAAATCAATCTGACTAACTCAGGCTGAAAAGTTTATAGATGAGGTACAGCATTCAAGTAAAATCCATGTTTTATTTAGTCACGTTCTCTACTCTGTGACTGACGTCACCCTGCAAGTTAGAAAAGGGCAACACAATGGAACACACTGTACCTTCAATAAAATGACAGATTCCTGTGTGTATTAACATTGCTGAAAAACATTTGGGATGATTTAATTAAACAATTCAACAAAATATTTAAAACATGCTTTTGCAAATTAGCTGTATTTGAATGTAATTTGTGAGAGACAACGTCGGGTTAATGACACAAAACAAACTGTGTACCTGCAGGAAGTCGAGAGGACTGAATATGAGTCTGCTTTCACTGTTGTTGTTAAGTCTTAAATTAAACATGTAGAATCTGTGTCAGACTCACCCACAACCATGATGTTGAGCTCAAAGCCCTGCTTCATGGCCTTCCTCCTCATCTGCTCCAGGATGGCATCAATGCCCACGTAGCTGAAGTCGCTGCCATGGGTCTTCTCCCCTTTGGCTTGTGGGTTGGGGGGGTGAGGCTTGGCAGACTCAGACATGTTGCTGTGGCTCAGATTGACCTCTGACCCTGAATGATGCAGACAAAAGGGAGAACATGTTAATTATTGCCTTAGATCTTTATCTTTCAATGTGCAAGCATAAGGCATGGTTTTTTGAAGCAGTTATGTATACAAAGTGCAGAAATGGATTTAAAAAGTGGGCAGTGTTTTAAAAAGCAACTACAAGACATGAGGCAGATGTAAGTGAAGTATTAACTGCAGACTACACAGGGTGCAGACCATGAAGATACTGATCTGAGCAGCTCATTTCCTGTGTGAAACAATATACACCAGACTTTAATTCACATTTATGAGCACCTGTTTTTATATGAGACAACACTAAAAGGTGATAATCTGTTTTACACTATCTGCCAAAAAATCCAACAAGGAAACACATGTGCACACATGAGCACATGTGCATGCAACGGCATAAACTTTCCTCTAACAGACAGTTCAATAAGAAATCCTGTTTTCCCAGTGGGCCTCATTCAGTGCACACACTCAACTGTAAAACTCATCAATAAATCACATGTGAGCTGACATACATCTGCTCCTTAATGTTGCATTTATTTTGACTATAACAGCTTCATGTTAGCAGCACAGCTCACAGGAGAGATTCAGAATGTTTCAGAAAGAAATGACGGTGACGTGATCAGAGTGAAGCAGCACAGTTGTGCCATCTATTAGAGGTTTCACAATCAAAAGAGAATTAGGAAGATGAACTGAACAAAATTTTTAGCAGAAGTGCCACCAACTAAAAAGTGCAGCTTACCTCACTTAAAAGAGGATCAGTTGCTAGAAGATGACGGCTGTGTGCCAAGGCACTGCTGCAACGAGCAAACTAAGACACAGCCAAAAAGTGCCAGTATGTGCTTGCAGAAGTAGAGACTCACACTCTTTTTTGAAGTAGGAGGAGACAACATTTCCTGTGTTATGACAGAAACTTGTGGTATTGTCTGTGAGAGGCAGTTGCAGACACTACCAACCACAGACACGGCTTAAAGCTTAATGCAAACTATCCAGCCAACATGCAGACAAGTATCACTTTGGAGCTTTGGAGCCTTTTTTCTTAATTGACATAGAAACTGAGAGTTGAAAGTGCAAACATCTGCTTTACTACTTTTTTTATGAACAAAATTCAAGTCTTTTTGGTTGCAACTTGTGTGTCTGACATGACACGGTCTCAGCCTGCCTGTTTTGTGCCTGTCGGTGGTGAAACACAAAACAAGAGTTGAAAATTTTATGATATCTAAATTTCCTGCTCATCTAGTTCCTCTCGTTTTGCCTTCCTGTGCCCCCAGAGAACTAGAAAATGTGAGATTGAGGTACATGAGACAGTTAGAAGTTGTAAAAGAGTCTTAATTTTCTAGTTTTACTACAACTATGCAGACTGTGCAAAAAAGAAAAAAAACATCTTGGCTCTCTGTTTCTCGGGAAAAGTGTCCCTAATAAGCACTTTGTGCTGCACTTGTAGCGTTTTCAGTGCTTTTAATTTAAGGGCACAAAACAAGACATGTCTAACAGAGAACACAAGCACACATTTACACACTGAGAGCGTTAAAAGTTCTCCAACCCCCTACATACTTGCACATCTTAACAATCTGAAGTCATGAAGTTATTGATGTGTCTGCTGAGGGTCTCTGGAATTAACAATGTTGGACCATCAGAGGGGTACTGCTCCTTCAGTCTCCACTTTATCCATCAGTCTGTCCAGCTGTCAGTTCTCAGACAGTCTAATGGTTTACTGATTAACTGTGCTGTGGTACATGCGACCTGGCCAATTTTCAGTAAATCCACTGCTGTAATCTTGGGAAAATAAGAAAAATCCATCCCCTTGTGTCCATAATCGGTCTGTAATTGATCAGCATGCAGGGTTTTGTTTTCGCATAGTAATTTCCACAAATTAAGAGGCATTTTCTCTTTCTGATGGGACATTTATTCTATCAGTAAATAGCAGTTCAGCTCAATCCATGCTGTAATGTGAACCTTCTGTTAAAGAGTCATTATGTAGACTGGAGTTGATTTAGTGCTGCACTGCTGTCCTCATGAAACCCGACACAGAACTGCAGGGTCCTGCAAGTAACACAATAATCCTGCAGTATTTGGATCAGTTTATCTTTAGCCTGTGAGATGTACTTGTGGGTGCTTGCATAGTGTCACAAAGCTTCATAGCTAACGCTACGCTGAACTTCACTGCATTTAGCCCGACTGCATCACTAGCCTTTTGAATGACAGAATACAGATTGAATCTAATGACATTCTCCAGGTCTGCAGCCAAAAAGCCTCCAGGCCACCATGATCATTGCTCCCCGAGGCCATCTGCTTGAAAACATGATTGCTCTCTAAAAACAGACAAACAGTCACACTCGGGTGGATGCAAACACATGAGTATAGTAAGAAGAGCTGGCAAGTGGCAGAAACAAATGAACACAAGCAATGAAAACAAAGAAAAAACAAAACAGTGCTGCCAAGGGAGCTGAGCATGTTACCCAACCTGACAACCACTCTGCTGCTGCACATATTCACTTCTCTTTCTCATAATGTCCAGCTGTGCTCTTTCATTTCCATCAGCTCTGCTTCCTAATGTAACCTCTTTCGCTCTCAGGGCAAAGGATGAGCTGGGCATTAGCAATTGTCTCTTATTTATGTGACACGGTGACAGCTTTGCCGTTTGCCTCCACAGCAGCTTCTTAAGTGTCTCTTCATGAGTCACATCTGCAAACAAACCGTTAATAACCTTTTCTGGATGAGTAACCTCTTTTCAAACGAGCGGTGACATGCAGTATGACTCAGATCACCACTCAGTGGCCTCAGTCGATGAATCCAAATGAGAAAGACCTAACGGATGCATCTACAAAGAACGATGTATCAGACGTGAGACCTCACTGGAATAAAATTCCCTCAGAAAAGCTGTGTTTTAGTTTGTTTTAGTTAACTGAAGCCAAAAAAAGCCACAGTGAGCCAGTGGGGTCGACAGTTCATTACAATGAAAAGAGCCAGACCTGTGCAGAGGACCAAGCAGGTGCATCAGTGATCCCAAACTGATCCTTCAATGAGAAAACACATCAAAATATTTGGCCTGCTATTAATCTCCATACTTGAATTCTCCAAAGATAATAGCTTTACTAAACTGCAAACAGATGTTGTGTGTTACGATCACTTCCAATAAGTTCACTTTTTCTCATTGCCTCGTGACAAACTAAAGTGAGACTTAAGGATTAGCTGATCTGAGAGCTGTGTTCAATGAAAGGAGATGAGTTCAAGGTTTTTCTTTGCATGAATGAATAGATCCCATCAAAGAGATGACTGGTTCTTTTTCTTCAGACGAGGGCACTTAAAGTTAAATTCCAAGTTTCATTGATTTTTTCGTATTTTTGCATGTATCCTTCAATTTCTTAAGACGTCATGCTGTCTGTTCATGGCCTGCAGTGTATGAGGTCGCTTGTGTTGAAGTGCCTACATTTAACTTAGATATTAGTCTATAAAAATGAGTTTTATCTGTTTGGTTTCCTGTTTATCACTGAAGGCCCCACAGCAGACAAAACCACAGCATTTACATCCGCAGTAGAAAAGCCAGGGAGGTACTCCACCACTTTCACACATATGAATGTCAGTTTACTTGTCATGAAATACTGAGCTTGAGAGAACAGTTGTATGATGTCTTCTGTGACTCTGAAGGAAGCTTCAGCTTAATGGAGACCAGAAAACATGAAGTTTCTTTTCTTCTTGTTTGTCCTCAACCTTCACAGGAAAGTAATACAAGCAGTGATTGACAAGTTCATGGCCTGAGATAGAAGACCTCAATTTTAAAAATCTAGCACTTTTTTTTCTTTTAACTTTCTACATTCACACACTTAAAACCAGAAATCATGTGTCAAACCAATCCATTTGCAGAAGTCAGTGCTTTTGTCTTCAAATATTGGTCCAGAGCAGCGATGATGTCATTTTCACTGTCTAAATGGCAGCCGCTGAGCTCCTTCTTTATCTCGGGTTAAAGGTAGTGTGACAGTGCTGAATCAGATGAATAGAGTAGATAATGGATGAGTTCAAATCCTCGTTCTTGAAGTGATGCATGAAGGCCAATGTCAACGCTGACTTCAAAGTTTAAGCTACCCAAAACAGAAACACAACTAAAGTTAGTAACATTCTTTGAAATTACTCGAAGAGCTGAACTACAGATGAATGCAACAAGAGCTTGTAACTTTCTCCTTATACCTTTGGTCATGAGCTTATCAATCAGTCCTCGTCCTACGTTATGTTAATATTTCAATAACTGTGTCAATTTTTTGCTGACACACATCAATAACCACTATCCTGAAGCACAAAACCCCCATCATTCCTTCCACACACTGACCTTTACTCTGACACAAAGCGCTCCCTTTCCATCAGATTCAGATCTCTATTTTTCTGTAACAGAGAATTCCTTTTCCCACATAACTCTGCAGCCTTTCATTATAATCCCATCAGGCACATCAGAACCAACCCTACATTTAATATTCACTGAGTGAAACTTATATCTGCCAATGCCAGAAACAAAGCCTTCATTGTCTTTTTGAGATGTTGCCTACAATCTAAAAAAGGAAATCAGTTTCCTTCGATCCACAAGCACTACTTCCCCACTTTAAAGCTCCTCTTCATATCATATGAGAAAATGTGGTTTTGTATTTACAGCTTAACTCCAGCTCCGTCAATATCAGTGTCCTTCAGAATGAGACAGAAAACAGAGGATGAAGGAGAAAGAAGCTAAAACAAATCAGAAAAATGATCCATGGCATTCACAACATGTAATTACTTCAATGAGAAAAACTGTTTAAACAGTGTGGTTGAAGACGGACACTCTGCATAAGGAACTGGTCTGTGTGGGAGGATTTTATAGTTGACCATGATGTTTCTTTCAGTTCTGGATTCAAACAACACATCTCACAATTTGGTTGACAGTTTGAACATGTATGCCATACTCATGCTGGTGTTCTGCTTCATTTCCATCATGACCTGTATGCGGCCGTCATGTAGGATATAGATGCAAGGAAGTGAGATGTCAACGATAATTTTTTATGACTGATGGAGAAATCTAACTGGATTTTTGAGGAAATCTACGAGACTTAACATTTGGTCCAAGTCTTCACCACAAAGTCGCCTATGCTGAGCACAAGACTCCTCTGATGTTATTGTCATTTAAGTGTGTCATGAGTTAAGTTATTTACTATAAATAAATAAAAGCCTTTGTGCTTCAACTAAATTATTACTTTTTTATAAGGACCATACTGGGAAATGACTTCTTTAAGGCTCATATTCCACTTAAATTTTACAAACATTTCCAGCAATGGCTGCAGGGAAACAAGTCACTTGGTTGTCTTTCCCTTCCTGCCTTCAGTCTGTTTGAGCATGTGTTTAAAAGCTGTTCAGTGACTCTTTATGGGTTTGTGCTTTGGGAAGACGAGACATCATGTCTGTTCTTCCACTTACACACTGTTACTGACAGCTTTTAAACACTGCTGGCTATTTGGAAGCTTTATTATTTAGCAAAAACAAAACTTGGTTCCCATGAGATGAAACCCTCCTGAATCTCTGCTCTGCTGCAGTTCACTTGCATATTTCCCTTTCCTGAGTCTGTGTGTGTGTGTGTGTCTGTGTAAGCAGGTTTCTCTGTTACTGTCCTCTACATCTCCTTCTTTTTTCTCTCTCTTTTAAACCGGAGATGACATTTCCATTGGCCCTGTGGTGGCCGTCTTTAAAGAGGAAGAGATCATTAAATTTTATGCCTGCTGCCGTCTGGAGGAGATGGATGGAGCGTCTAGAGAGAGGAAGGCAGCGCTCGAGCTGACTGACAGTCACATGAATGTGTCACATGAATACAGGATTAACATATGCACAATTTAACATCATCTAAAAAAATTTATGGGGTAGTTTTATGAGCATGGTCAGGTAAAGAATGAGCCTCAAATGAGAAATACACCATCCCACTGACAAAAAGCACATTAATGCATGTCACCAGTCATTTCAGTCTCCATATAAAAACACATCGCTGAGATTTTAAGCACTATTCTAACTTCTTATTTTTCTTCCAAAGAGTGACGGCACTAATAGATTTAATACAGATTTGTATAAAACAATAGTGGCTATAACCCCAACAGAGACACAATCTGTGATGCAGAGACCTCAAACCCACAGAGCAGCAGGTGTGACCTGCTGTGTTCTGCTGAGACAAAAGCTCACATGGTGAAAGAACAGTAGAGCACCTTCCTTTCATTTCTTACTTTGTTTTAGTGGGTGGGTTCACTTTTACTTTTGAATTTTCTATAGAAAATAGGGCAAAACCATTAACCTGACTTCTTTAGGGAACAATAATTGACAACCCCAGTAAAACTATGTTTCACAAGACAAGCTCTAATCCATAAATAACTGATCAGACACACGAAAGTTTGGCTTTTTAAATTATAAACCCCTCTATGTCATGTTTGATGTTTTTCCCTTTTGAAAAGCTGCAAAACAAGCTCATCTCTTGAAGACACATGTGGGAAAGCAGTAAACAAAAAAATATAAAAACCTTTATAGAAAATTACTTTATCATTATAAGCATTTTCACAAAAACAGACCATATTGGGTTAAACAACAATTAGCAGCATTTGTCAGCTGCAATATAATGAGACACAGTATGAATGTCTTTGAAGACAGACTGAAAAAAAACTTGATTAATTTTAGCCACAGGTACACTTATACACAGAGGTGTGAAAATAATGATAAGATCTACAAAATGCAGGAAAAGCAGCCACGAGTTTAAAATACCATGAAGAATATGATACTACATTGTGGCAGAGCTTCCAGTGGTGATTTACTGTGCCTGCTAGGAATTTCCTCTCCCTCCAAAATCTGTTTCCAAGAGGTGTTAACATTATTTTGTCTACACCCTGTTCTGGTCTGATATTGGGCCAAGCACAATTCCAAGTGTGTTGAACAAAAATCTTCTAGAATTCTCTCTGAAAGCATTTATCAGTTTTTTGCCCAGTGTGGTTACTTCAGTGTTAAGTGTATGTCTGTTTTTAAAGGAGTTCACGTCTCGAGCTTAATGCCAAGCTGCGTTCTGTTTGAGGGAGAAAACATGTTTGTGGCTTTACAGTAGGTGACAGGATGAGGCCGACAGATGGGAACTGGCAGGATAGAGGAGTTTCTCACTGAGCTGTCATCTTCATCCAAGAGGAAACCCCTCTCACTCAATCCCTTATCCCTTCTATGACATTAAAAGAAACGTGGAGATTGAAAATATACCATAACGACTCCCTGCTGTGTGAGACGATGAGGTTCGGTGAGACTGATGACAGGTACAGCTGGCACGAACACGCATCACCACTTTAGTAAAGGTTTGACAAATGCTGCTTCTTCCTTTCCGCATTGTCACTTGTGCGGGCTTACAATGACAATGTGACCCCTGGCCCAATGTGGAGCAAAGCAGATGGTGTTTCTGCCGAAGCACAGCTCTCCACAAATGATCTGCCCCGTAACACCTCAAAAAGATTGAAAGAGTGGGAAGCGATGGAGTAGAAAGAGCTGTAGATTGAAGGTCACTGAGGTTAAGGGAAAGATGAGATGTGAGATAAATGCTACAATAACAGTGACGGGCTGAAAACACAACACGTGTAAGCAGGGTTTGGATCAATAGCTGTAAGCAGAGACTGAGAAAATGAGAAAGCAAAGCTTAACGCAGCAGGACAGTCATTGTGGTGCTGAGTGCAATTGTAAGAGCCTGCTGTTCTGGGCAGCTCTCGATATAACTGACCACAACATTTCTGAGAAACACTGAAGGGGAACAGCGTCCAGCCGCAGACCCCTCCACAGCTGCAGGAGGGGAGCTGGTACAGGGTAATGGGCAAACAAAGCCCATGCTGCTATAAATCACAACCAATAAATATGAAGCGAGAGAGGGGGCCGGCTGGTTCGAACAGTTTAGTGCTAGATGCTGTGTGGTGCTTAATGAGAGGAAATGAAAAGCACTGCGCTGTTCACAGCTGCACTGCCACACTTAAACATGGCTCTCCTTTCTCTCGGTCACGCCAGTAATTGTCCATAAAACATACCACTAATTAGGCTTCTTCATTAGTTCACCGTTGTTCTTTGCAACAAAGTTAATCAACCAAGAAATTTGAGGGATAAAAAAAAGTAGACAAACCTGTTGTATCAGGAGTTTGCTGCATGTGATGGGAAATGCCATTATTTCTAAATTTTGATGCAACAAGTGACTTTTTAAGATTGGTAGTATGTTCCTAACAACTTCTTTCCTTCTCATTCAAAGTTAAGTTTATTCTAAGTTTATTTGTCAGAAAAAGTATTGCATGTATTACAAAAGCAGTTTCGAAACCATTGCATTTCATTCTCTAATTACAAAATCATACTTAAATGCAGCTGGAATGTGTGGAACCATGCATCGCAAACACTGCACATTTTCCTGTAATTTGAAAACTCAACCGGCTGGTATTTTTTGTTCTTCCTTGTGAGGGCAACAATGTTTCACTGACAATTTGTGCACATTTTTAGTCAAGTCAGTTTCATCTAAATAGGCAGCATCACAAATCATGTTGTAAAAGTTGCCTCTTTAAAATACGTATGCCATATGATACCATTTGTCCTTTATAATTCGTTTTCACACAGTTTGGTTCTGTGTTTGTATCAAATAAAAAGTGTTGAGCACTCAAACACAAGGAAATGACTTTCTCTGAGGACAGACAGGAGGAGAGGAGGTTGGTCTGTCAGCTGTGAAGCCAAGTCAAAGAGGTTCCTGTAAACTGGGAGTTACTTTGCATACACTCAGTATGTTACACAGGTAGGGTGAAACCAATTTAAGATCAATACACTGTTGTTTTGGTGAGGTATCTTGTTTATGCTAACTTCTTTTGGCACAGTGCATCAGTCTGTACATAATTCACTGCAAAAGTTCAGTTTTTTCACTGTAGTAGAGGAGAATTCTATAAGAAAAATGGAAAAGAGAATTTTAACAAACACATCAGAGATCATGAAGCTTTTTATTGGCGTAAACTGACTTTTGGTTGGCTCACAAACAAATGCAGAGCTAAGTGGCGTTAGCCCTGAATTTGGATAGTCAATAGAAAAAATAGAGAAAAAAATCTTCAAAAGGGGAAAAAAATCCATAGTGACCCTCAAAAAAACTTTCCATTCATGAAATAGTTATTTAGGTTGTGAGTTAAAGCTGGAAATGGAATCAACTTTTTGCTGCTGTGTGGTGTTTTGTGCGAGCCAGAGACCAAATTCTGTAAATTCCCATCATCATTCTAGCATTTCAAAAAACACCGTAACGGATTACCAATAATTCCTTAAGACATAATACACAACTAATGCTGTAGTTAACAGCATTATAACCTCTTCTACACCTCCAGCCCACAACCTGTCACCTCTCACAGGACATGATACGTCGGACTTCCTCCCTACTGAAGTTGAAAAGAAAACTTCCTGTGGGCAACTGTAGTGATACAAGACCTGCTTGTTTCTTTTAAACTAACTCTAAATGCTAAATGTTCTAATGCTAAAAAGGACTGCAAGTTTATTATTTACTCCAATGTGCTGACGAAGGAAACCAGAACCAGCGATGTTACGTAACTGCATTCTTAATTTGTAGATGAAACAGGAAAAGACCACATTAAATCATACACACATGAATACAATTAGCTAGAAGACTTTGAAGACACAGCATAATGTGGGAAAGAATAACAGTCTGGTTGTTTACTGTAAAACGTGTTCACGCCTCCCCGCTGCTCAGCTCTGCCACCTTCAGGGCAAATTCTTTAAACAAAAACGTGGGCCATAGGTGCAACGAACTGTCCAACATGATGGGAACAACATTTTAATTGTTATTAATTAAACCATCAGGTTTGATGTCTTTGCTTAATGATGCTTAATGCATTTTTTGCATTTCAGTTTTTCAACAGGACAGGACCGATGATATCAGTCTTTCAGTCACAGCAGAAAGAAACATCTGTGTAAAATCTTTTTCATGCTGCTGGTCCCAAATAATCCTCATTAAGTGTTTATCTGTAGCTGATTGAATTATTTATT
The DNA here is from genome assembly GCA_029814765.1 of Acanthurus leucopareius. NCBI lineage: Eukaryota > Metazoa > Chordata > Actinopteri > Acanthuriformes > Acanthuridae > Acanthurus > Acanthurus leucopareius. The sequence goes on along the minus strand of JAQMCX010000043.1, from coordinate 18,468,380 downwards.
ATCAGCCAGCGAACGTGATTAACAATAAGCAAACAGTGAGTGAGTGGCTTTAACTAGCGCCTATTGTGAAGCATACTGTAATTCTTCTTTATGTAAATCAGATATGAGGCAGCATTAGGAATTTTCTAAGCTCCAACACAATGACACTGCAAGCTGACTGCTGTGGGGAAATAAATCCAAATTAATTTCTTTATTTAATAACAGTCTGTGGGTATTATGAAGCTGTGGGAGGCACCCAAATGAATTCTTTAATAGTCTCGTATGTGCAAAGTCAAATGCACAACTTTTGCACAAATTGTCATGCAAGATAAAATGTGGCTGGTAGATGCACAGCAATGATATCTGCAACATCTTTGATGATATCTCTGCATGACTAGATTTCAAATGCAGCAGAAAGCTCTTTTTGCAGTATTTTTTCATGTTACTTTTCTGAAGACTTGACTGAGATTTCTGGGTGCAGCATCCAACAAAGCAACTATTCAGCCGCTGAACTGCAAAGTTTGTGAGAATAGACCATGTGATGCACTGAAAACATGGAAGACAATGGATATTTCAAAACTTTTGTTGGTCTCCAGTGCTCAAAATTACAGCTAAGTTATGAATCCCAATCTGATTTTTTCCCACCAGAAGCAATTGACAAGAGTTTGGAGAGGTTTGGAGTTCTTACTTTTCCCTGTGGAAAGAGTAGAACTCCAAACAGAAAATGTGACTTGTTCCACTCTTCAACTCTCCTTGAACTTGGCAACAAACTCTCTGGAGAGCGGACACAAGGGATTGTCAAAATTAAATCACATCAAAACAGCTTGGCTGCATCGATGCCTGGCTAATCCACTGCTCTGGATCAAAGTCAGGCTTGAAACTCTGTCTGATGTGATGAGAGCTGAGGTTAAAGAAGAAAACACGACCAGATAGAACCCTGGATACCTTAGACTTTAAAAAAGTCATGGAGACTGTTCTGATTGGTCAACTCTCAGTCCCATTATGGCAGATTGATTAGCCATGCATGCTCCAGAGCTGAAGACACAATGGGAAGGAAAGAAAAGAAGAGGGGAGGAGTGAGAGTGTGTGTGTGTGTGTGTGTGTGTGTGTGTGTGTGTATGTTTGTGTGCAAGGGGGGGTGGTGTTGCTCACCCCCCAAACTTGCCCCGATGGCTGAACAATGGGCAAGAATAGAGAGAAAAAAAATAGAGGTAATGAAAAAGTACAAGGCCTGCATGCTAAATGAAAGGTTTTCCACATGTTTGCAGACAGAAACACTCTCTGCCCTGAAGCTTCAGTTCCCACACACAGCACACAAGACACCTGAAAAACTTTAACACCAACAGCTTTTAGCACCAATCCATCTCCACCTCTTGCTGTTTCTCTCTTCTTCCTCCTTACCCTCTTTATCTCCCTTCTTTTAAGTCTTTCACAGCTCTGGTTGTAAAACTAAAAAGCACACGGCACACATAAAAATCAAAAACTCACCTAACCCTCTTCTCTCCTTCTCTCCTCTCTCTTCCTCTCCCACTCTCTTCCTTCTCTCTCAACTCCAGCTGGTGAGGCTGGACTGCTGCTGCTCCCCTGGCCACGCCCACAGCTCAGTCATGTGACTGCCATCCCAGGAGGCTGGGGAAGGCATTCAGCCACACCTCTTATTCAGAGTAAGTGAATGAGGAACATTGTGGATACAGTAGGCTATCTCAAACCATGTGGGATGAAGTAAACCCACTAGAGGAAGAGCTGCGGGTATGTGTATGTGCAGGTTAATCAAAGTGACAGACAGGGAGAGAGTGTGTGTTTCTGACAGCATTTATTTTCATTAGTTTTCTTGGTGTGAGTGTGTGTTTGTATATTTGGACAGGACAAGAAGCAATATCCTTCTTCCCTGTCCTTGTGTGTGTCCATCTGCTCTCTCCCTCCCACAGCTTTGTTTCTCTTGAGAGGGTGTTGGATTATATGTGTGTTTGCCTGTGTGTGTCTGTGTCTGTGTGTGTGTGTGTCTCTCTCTCTCATTCTCACTGACAAACACAAACACACAAGTCATGATTTCTCAAAACTGTGGTTTGGACTTGTGATCAAAGCCATGAGAGAGCAGAGCTTTTTGAAGTTTAGACAAGAAAAATGTCCATATGCAGGATTTGTGTGATTCTATGATCTTGACTGCTCATAAGTATTGATTGTACTATAAAATTAGCGTTAGTTTTATTTTGCCTAGTTACAGTTACTCTTGCTTTACCCGGTTAAAGTTTGAAGGATAGTTTCATGTTTTTGATGTATGCTTATTCTCTTCCAATCAAAAGATTGATTTGTAAGCTAAATATGAAACCAGAGCCAGCGGGTGATTAGCTTAGCTTAGCATAGAGACTGTAATAAGATAACAAGGTAACAAGGTGTTATGTTCTGGACTATTTCTTGCCTGAGACTACTGACGTCCTGGTGTCTCTGTTAGTCAACTGGCATCATCACATAGACAAAAAGACTCCAGGGATTAAATCTCTAGACAGACACTGGCAAGTTGTGTTTTTATGCTAAGCTAAGCTAACTACCTTAAGGATGTAGCTTTATATCTAAGGAACACATGAGAGGGGTATCAGTCTTCTCACATGCTTCTCACCAGAAAGTTATTATTTAGTAATATCTGAGTACTTCCAAAGATGTCAAGCTACTCTTTTAAGTTCCTAAGAAATCACCATACATAGCCAATGTTCATCAGTGGTTTTCATGCTCTATTGCTCTTCCTCTTGCATTTTTTATTCTTTCATTTTTGCCGTGGTGACCACTGCTTGACTTACAGAAGAATGAAAAAACTCATGAACCAACAATTCCAGTTAATCCAGCTGCACTGAAGTTAATATTGGCTGCAAAACAGATGAAAGTGGTTCCAAATCCTGAATATTTTCTGGAAATACACACTGCTCTGGTTTGTTTCCTGCGTCCCACTTCCACAACAATAGAGAGATTCACATCTGTCACATCTGTCACAGCCAACCTGCTGATTGCAAATCAATGCTTATGTAGTCGAAAAGTTTTTTAATAGTCTCTATGAATAATGAAATGTCCTAGTTATAATATGGATTTGGTCTAAAACTAACTAAACAAGAGAGTGATTGATTTATTCCTTTGATGACACAGTTTGTTTTTTTTTCTGTCATGTTCAAACTGAGTCTGAGAAGTTTTTGTAACATTCAGCAGAAAAGGTTTCCTTCCTGTCAAAGCCCGAGCTGAAGCTCACAGTTGGCTGTGGTAACATTTTGACTGTAAATGTGCTGAAGCATGCACTGAAAGCATCTATCTGTGCATTTATATCAGATAATCTGTGCCGCGCACTGCTGGCACAAATTCATTTTTGTTTTGTTTGCATGTTTGAGTGTAAAAAAAAGGCAGTTCAACTTGATTTAAGACAGATTTCTTTTTTAAGTTAGACTGACTCCACTCAGTCGAAAAGTATCATAACCTGCTCTGCCAGACAGGATTTAGAATGAATTCTCTTGTGGTCTGTGGGCGAACAGCAATAGATTGCAGTGCAGAAATTTAATTAAGTCTAGCAATGAACTTCCTCCCAGCCAACCTTTTTTCTCGAGATCAGAATGCTAAATCTGTCATCGCTAGTGTGGAAACAGGACAAAAGTAAAAAATTTACTGCTCCACAAGCCTGTAGAAAGGCCTTTTCGGGCACACATTCTGACACATTCTGGTTGTGTTTCTTTTTATCATGAAAACTCTAAACATGTTCCACATATCTCTCACTAAACAACAAACAACAAACAGTGTTGTCAGTGAAGCCCATGACCCAGCACTTTCTGAAGTTGCCATTTCCTCTCGTTGGAACCAGAGATTAAAGGATAAGTCTGCTGTCTGTTAGGAGTTTTATTCCATTAGTTGTCTTAAAGGCCTAAAAAGAAGGTTTAAGCATGAAATTTATGGCAAATAAATCTTAGTCAATCAAAATCAAAAGCTTTGATGATTGATTGTGAAAGGCAGGCAGCATGTTGTGTGTGTCTGTGTGTGTGTGTGTGTGTGTGTGTGTGTGTGTGTGTGTGTGTGTGTGTGTGTGTGTGTGTGTGT
>JAQMCX010000043.1:18416362-18464188 GCA_029814765.1 Acanthurus leucopareius | reverse complement strand
GTGTGTGTGTGTGTGTGTGTGTGTGTGTGTGTGTGTGTGTGTGTGTGTGTGTGTGTGTGTGTGTGTGTGTGTATTGTGTGTGTACATAGTCATAAGAGGCCTAAAACATCCAGTATTTAAGAAACCATATTGGTGAGATCCAATCTATGTCCATGTTTTAATAACAGAAAGTCGGGTAGGTTTTATCTTTTTGCAGTGAAGTTAAGTGCTAACTGCCGCTCTGCAGAGCTCAGTTTAAGCTGCGTTCCTTTCTTTTTTTTCTTTTGAAGCATCAGTGGCCATTTTGGCTTGAACATTCGAGAGCATCAGCTCATGTGGGCTGAAGAGGTAACTGAAGACTAACATGCGTTGGTGACTGTCAGGCTGCGAGCTCTGTGATTTGCCCGGAGGTCAGGCCTGATTTCCGAAGGGCCACCATATCAAGGCAAAGCACATATGGAGCTTATTTAAAGAGCCACCTCTGTGACTCAGCGGGCTGAGTGACTCAGTGATGCTGGGAGAGGAAGATGGCTTAAGGAGGAACAGGAAGGAAGAAGAAGGAAAGAACCGAGGGAAAGAGGAGGTAAAGAAAATGATAAAGATGAGATAGGAGGGGGAGGGGATAGGGAGCAGCTGGAAGAGTAAAGAGCAAGGGGGAGAAGGGGAAAGAGGAAGAACATCTGGCTTGGCCTGGATATCTATTGGGAAGATAGCTGTGTCTGTTGGAGACTTCCTGTTGTGTTTTTTTTTTCTGCTGTGGCTGCTCTGCTCCCCTGTGGCGCAAATGGAGACAGCATGTGTGCGATGAGTGACGACGGTTTAACTCAATACCCTGAAGTGGCCTCCAAAACTCAACCTTCCCCCTGTATAGCTGGAATCACTTAACATACTTTTAACAGTACAAATGGATTAATCTGTGTTCATGTCTTCATTGACTTCACATGTCGACAGTAAATACTTCAAATACTCCTCCAGGTTTATTCCTCTTTATTCCTCATACACCAGCTTTGAGATTTTACCTGAAGGTTACAATAATTGGGGTCTCTGTTTGCTTTTTTATCAGCTTTTTATTGCACAGATTCCTCACTAAGTGCTGTTTTTGTAACGATGAGCTCAAAGAAGATAGAGCAGCCACATTTTATGATCAAAGCAGCTGTTTACGGGGGTGTGTTTGCTTTTCATTGTAATTTGGTCTGTTTTAAGCCAACAAAGCTTTCACGGTTGGGCTGTTTAATACTACATCAAGAAAAGACAAAGAGAGTGAGTAGCCTTTACAGCTCTCAACTACCACAAAAGCATTGTTTCTTTAAATTCAAACCAAAGCAAAAAATCAGAGGGAACTTGTTTCTTCATCTCAAGAGAACAAGAAAAAACAATTTTAAGAAGAAGTGTGGAAAAGCATGCAGTAGGCAGATTTGTTTCAACTGAACAGTGAGGTTTGCAGTACAAAATCTAAAGTAAGAGAGGGGAAAAACTATGTTCAACTAGCACATTGGGATGTTTCTGTGCATGCGAGATAGGATAAATCATGCCTCAGCGTGATTGGCTGTAATGGAAACCAGTTGTCTCTCTTGCCTCTGCAGAATCTAAAACAGACAAGCTCTCCCACAAACACAAAAGACAACCACACAGATACTCACAGAGGGTTTCCATCTCGTTGTTGTTAAATATCTCACTGCAAATAGAAGTCATCTTTCCTGCCAGACCCTTTCTGTCTCTCCCCTCTCGCTTCCAGGGGATTAAACGAGAGAAAAATTCTGATAAATCAAGAATGTCTCAGGCTATTTCCTAGCCTCTTACTTTTGTCTATGTGGCAGCTGTTGAATTCTTTACTATCCTGTAGATGGACAGAAGCTAACTAACAACACTTCCTGATGCACACAAACACAACATGTCCTCTCTGTCCTCTCCGGAGCCAAAGCCTTCCCTGATGAAGAATAAACACAGTGCCTCGAAGGGATCGGCCTTCTGGGGAATCCCTGGCCCCTCACTGGATGTGCGGGGGCGAGGGACGAGGATGACTCAACTCCAAATACGAAGAGAAGATAGAAGCAGCTCTGTGATTAAACTTTCTGTGCGGTCATAGCATGTCTCCCAAAGAAGTCTCGCCAAGTTATGATGCTAATTATCCATAATAGAAACCTTCCATGTACAGAGACAAGCAAAGCAGAAAGCAGACAGAGAGAATTCCTGCTTCCAGAGAACATGAACCATCATCTTTTTGAATTGCCAGAATTGGAGAACTTATCGGAGAAGTAGTTCAGTTCTACACTGAGTATTGTGCTTTAGTTTGCCAGTGTGTAAAACTAAATGTATAACTAAGAGCAACATGCCCTTTCTGTCAAATATTCTATCATAAGAATACTCTCTCTCTCCCTTCTTTTCTACTGAATGATGTTGATTTCTGCAGTCTGCTGTGTAGCATCACAAAGTGCTTCACACTGTTTAGGCTAGAGGCAAAAAGTTCAGCAGCAGCTCTTCCAGGCTCCACTGCCAAGGCTTTTCTCAACACAAGATGGTGTTCTTCAGCCAAGCTAATTGCGCATAAACCACATAGCTGCAGTCATATTCCTCAAACCTTTAAATTATCACTGAAAACCTCAGTTATGGCACGAGATCTTATCTCAGATCAGTACCGTTTTGGAGTGTCTTTAAAGTCTGTCCAATTATTGCAAAGTTGAGCTTTAATGATTCAATAAAAGCTGCATGTGCAACTGAGGGAGTCAGCAAGCTAAGCAGCCTGTCTGCACAAGCAGCACCACAAGCCGCTAATCTAAAACATTAATCGGAGAGGAGTTGTGAAAGGTGGGGAAACTAAGCACAAAATAGATAATAAGGATTATTTTCAGCAAAGGTATTACTCCTCTTCTGTCTGCATTGAATGCACTCCATTGTTACCCGATGCTATGTTTTTTCTTTGGTTTCTCTTCACACTGTGCTGCCTTTGTGCTGACAGTCTCCCAGCTGAAATAGAGATGAGAGTTTGCACAGCCGAGTTTCACATCCACAGAGCTGACAGCCTGGAAACGGAGTAAATGGCACTCAAACTACTTCGCCATCACTTCATCAAAGCCCAGTAGACCATGATGATTCCACAGCAACTTGTTAACATGTCTGCTGGAGTGAATTTGTGATTTTATTATCACTTTAAAACACTTTTTTACGATTCATGTAAGTATAGTCTAAGGACTAATTTTTCCTAAATTGAACGAAATAGTCTAATAGTCTAGACTTTGTAAAGACTACATAATCCACAAAATCCAAAAAAAAATTTTTTTCTTTTGAGGGGTTCGCAGCACTCACAACCCAAAGTTTTGCATTTCAGCTTTGCAAGATAATATCAAGGTATCTGTTTTGTCTTCAGCTTCGTATATGACCTCCTAAACTCAGCTTGTATAGACCAACATCTGTGTATGGTTTCTACTTAATAGAGAATCATCTATAAACATCAGTATCTGTTTACAGATCTCATGCATGTGCAAATGGATTTATATAAATCATTTTGTGACTTCAAAGGGAGCTATGTGATATCTGAAATATCAACTCAATTACAGTCACTTTAGTCAGCTTTTCTTTATAGCTCTGTAAGTGTGTGTTTCATTAAGACTTGAGCTCACTAGACCTGTAACTCCTCTGCTTGAGGCAAGCAGCTAAAGGCTGCATTAGCTGCTACTAGCATAATATAACATAACCTGAAACTGATGGAATTCTCTAGAGTCAAATTGCATTGTGGCTAATAAAAGTGTACCCTATAAGTTCAGCAATGCCATAAAGGGCACTGCTAAATTGGAGGAGCACTTGTCTGCAACCCAAACCAAGTGTTGTGTTTATTGCCACTCTATGGAATATGCACATGCTAAAAACATTCATCTTCATTAATTACTGGGAGCATCAAGTGACAACCTTGTAACATGTTTCTGATGTGTTATGTGAGCAAACAAATTGGGGAAAGTCAAAGGTAGTAATGAAAATAACAACATAATTTAACCTGATTTAAAATGGCTAAAAGTTGCTATATTATTGTGGAGGAGGACACAAACTAAACTACATTTTGTTAGAGAAGCAAAAGGGTCAAGACTGCATTGTTCATTTCCACACATGCCCACTTCAGGCCGACACACACCCTCACACAAGAATCCCTGCCCTCTCATCTATTCCATCAACTCATTTTGGCAGATGGCAGGGCTGTGGCACAAATGGCCATCTGTCTGTCCACACACACAGACACACACACACACACACACACACCATCACACTTATTACCAAACACCACTAGCAGAGAATGTGGAGAAGAAACTGATCTCATATGTACATTTCCTCTTCATTAAAACTACTCATGAAATCTGCATATTAAGTTTTTAGACGACCTCATCGAGATGAACAGAATGATCAAATTAATTTATTTTACAGTGTGAATATGTCAAAACTCTTTGGTTATTAAGGACAGCATGCCATCTTCAAAACTGAATTTAAAGATAACAATGCTTAAATAAATACACTTAATTTTATTTACTTTTCCTCAAGTAAGACATTTGCTTTGCAGCTCTGTTAAAGTGAGCATTAATTAATGACACTGAAAAAAAGTTAATGGCTTGTGTTGGCATGGTGTTTATTTTCCATTTCAAGGCCCAACATTACTCCTGCTTAATTTCTCTATTTCCTTGGCCAAGATAAGGGACATGGTTTTCCCATCAGTGTATTGGACAAAGGAGCCCCAGCGGAGTCTCATATCTGGATGAACAGGAGGGAAGACTCAGCCGGAGATGACCAAATGAAGATAATGTCAACTGAGACCAAACCTTATCTCCGTCTGCTTAATTATGCTCTGATGGCCCATATCCTACTATTTGTCTTTTATCTTATGGTGATGGAAAAGGGGGATAAAGGTGGACAGGCTGTGCATGTGTGTTTGTGTGTCTGAGTCTATTTATCTGGGGCAGAAGAGCTGATCCTTTCCCATTTCTTTCAGCTCCACCCTCCTCCAACTCTAATGAAAGATGTTCATAAAAACAGGGAAAACCTTTCATGTCTAATTCTTTTAGTGTCCACTGACTTCAAAGAGCTGCAGGACGTTGTTTTGAATGAGTGTCTATCCCAGTGATGTATTGGGAGAGATAAAAACTTTAATATGGATGGAAAAAGGCTGCCATCTCTGTGTTGGATTAATTTCTGCAACAATGGAGATGTTTGCGATATTTTTAACAAGCTTGGTTCTCTAACAAAGAGAACAGTAAAGATAATTTAAAAGGTCGCTTTATGATTGAAACTGGCAAATACAGCTTTATTTCACCTGCAGGCCAGGTTCAGTGTCCACACAGATTTCACCAGTCAAACACTGCCTCCTTGTGGCTGAATCATGAAGCACATCAACAGTGAGAGTCATATTCAAAATAATTAGTAGTGACACTCGTCAGTGTTTTCACTGTGGGGTATTTTTCCACTGAAAAGACAGATGTATCAGTCTGGAGGCTCACAGACTTCAAGTGAGCAAAGCAGAATGTTATTTGGCAGCCAAGTCAAAGACAGTCAGGGACAGTCTGTGCCTCAGTGTAGGAACATTATATTGTGATCATACTGAGGCGAAGATAAAAAAGTTTTGTTTATCTTACAATATTTCACTTGTAATAATTAACCGTGAAATTTTATTTAAATGTAGCTTAAGAAGATGTGGTTGTGAATGAACAAAGAGACTACAAGTTGCAGGATTACAGGAGGGTCTGGTGGTTTGCAGACCTCTCCTCAGTCACTCCAAAAAAGTCCAATTAGCAAGGGAGCAAGTCTGGAGCAAGAAAAGTCCCACATGATCACATGACAGCACTGTCATGTATTACTTTCGGAAAACATTACTTGTCCACCAGTAATGAGACTCCAATATTGCAATATGATTTCAATGAAACTAAAAGATAACAATATTTTTAAGCTATGACAGATAATGCTCTAAATATTGTTAATTCTTAAAAACATATGTGCTAATACATATGTCTGTATATGTGTATATTGCTTCTGATGGACTGCACTTAACTGAACTGTCATCCACTGAGGAGACTTTGTATGAGCTCTTTGGCTTTTCTCTACCTGTGTACATTTATTGATCCTCTATTATTTATTATACATCTATGCATTTTACCATTAATGTATTTTTGTGCAAACCTCAGATTTAACAGATCAAACCTCAGATTTGTTTTGAATTTTCTTAGATATAGAGACCTTAACAGGTATAACTGCTGTAGGGTCTCAGAGTTCAGCAGCTATAAATGCAACTTGGCAAAGTTGTTAGTCTTTGTCAGCAACAGTTCGCTATCAAAACGTGCAGACAAAATATCTTTACTTTTCTTTGCCTCTCTCCCTTTTTTTCTCTGGCTAATTAGATGACAGGTCACACTGAGTAATGGTCTGGGATCAGTCCAGAGTAATTACACTGGGAGAGGACTGACCTCGGATATGCCTCTGCCCGGGGGCTCCCTGTGCATGTGTGTGTGTGTGGGCACATGAGTGTGTGTGTGTGTGCATGTGTGTGTGTGTGTGCTTGTGTAGGTGTGTTGATAAGAGACAATTAAGGGGAGAAAAAAAGAAAGTGTATGCATGAAGAACGAAGAAGAAGATAAAGAAAAAGTATGTGTGTGTTTGCACTTTCTTGACCTAAACAGGCGAAGACAAATCACCCACCCCCTTTAACTGGCCCCTCCTCCCCACTTCAGGGGGGTCAACCTGAATAAAAGGCAAATGGTTTCACCTGCTCTGTCTTCCATAATGACTATACCTCAATTAGGGAAAAAAATGTACAACAAGATAATCTATTTACCTAATGAGAAACAATTTCATATAGCATACACACTTCACTCGGTTGAAATCAGGAGATCTCTCTTGCTCTCTGCCACCACAAGAGGAAATTAGGACACAATGGCACCAAGCGAAGTGACTCCTCAGTAACACCCTTAAAATACACATTTCTTAGCTGTAGAAGAGAGCAGTGCTATCTATACTGCCTTGATTTCCTTTCCTCTTTAGCTGTAACAGTGAGACTTGAGAGGGATGGACGAATCCATCTCCGGTGTTTGAACATCTGTGTCCTCTTCATATCACATTCAAACACAAAAGGAGCTGCTAAATGAAGCTACTGGATGTGTCTCTTTTGATAACTGCACTATTACTGGTCAACTTTCTTATCTAATGACCTCACCAGAGTTTTACTGAAAGAAAAGAAGCTCATCTGTGGGGCTAGGGGGAATGCAAATTTTTGAGCTGAATTTCACTACTTTCAAATATATGGCAGAGAAATTTCTGTTTTCAGCTGCAAAGTTGCAAAAGGTCTAAAAAGTGATCTGTGTGTCGTTTCTGACCCCAGGTGCTCTTTGCTTTTCTGTCTACAGAAGTCAGATAGAGCTCTTCTCTGCAGTGTTTGATGGATTGATGAACAGCAGGCCTGCTTGTCAAGATAAGGTTGCCTGTCTGGCCGAGCACACAGGAGAGGACTAGATACCATCAGAAAAGAGTCCAGTGTCTTTAGCCTGAAGTGAACCAGATTGTCAGACTTTTCTTTGTTGTTTTCCTCATATGTTCTACAACAATCCAACATCACTTATCACATCTTTTTGAAGACACAACATCTAGATTCAGTACTTGCTTCTTCTAGCACTTGGAGCTATGTTACAGTTAAACTGAGTACAATTTAGATCCACCTTATTGTCAATTTACCAAATACAAAACTGAAATTAAACACATTTCTCTGCATCTGTGCTGATTTAACAATTCACAAGTATTTTCTTTTCTTTTATTGTGGGTAAAGAAATGCTTATTACACTTTCCCAAAGTCCAAAGTAAAATCTTCAAATGTTCTTTTTTTCTGACTAACAGTCCAAAATATATAAATATCACATACATGAAAAGGGGTTAGTTGTCAAATTGAAGAAGCAGGAACATTTCTAACATGTTTTCCTGAACAATGACCTGATCAGTTGATAAGAAACATATGTAAACATAGCTGCTGATTCATTTTATGTTAATTATCTCATCTGTTTATTAGCTTATTGCATCCACTCTTGTTGCCTGGTCAGTGCATGTCTTTGTTTGCATCTGACCTCCTCTGACCGAAGCCATCAAGCCAAAAAATGTGACGCATTTTCTTATCAGTGATCCTCCAACAACCGCAGTCCACGCTATAGTGTATGTATGTGTAAGGCCATGACCTGTCTTCATGCTGAACTTCTGCATAAACACCCCAGTGTGTCTCACTCTGTGTCATGCTCAGATCAAAGTACTGAGGGATATTTGACAGGAAGCTTACTGACTTAGATCACATGACCACCGGGAGAGGAAGTGCACTGCAGTGAGGTCACACAGCGGGGGAAACAATCACGCTGACAGAACATGGAAGGAAGAACAGGATACTCTGCATGCTTACGGTGTGTGTGTGTGTGTGTGTGTGTGTGCGCGCGCATGTGTGTGTGTGTGAGCACAAATGGCGTGATGTCATTTCCTCCTGGAAAAACTGAATGTACAGGGAAGTAGCTTATCTAATAGACTCCAAAAACACAGCTGACAGCTGTATGGAAAAATAATAAAACACCATTAACTAAGCTTTACTTAAAGCTTTGCCTTTGCATATTATTGCCTTATAATACTACTGAAGAAAATGTATTCAAAGCATCTACAGTTAGAGCAACGGTGGCAGTTAATCATTTAACAATTAAACATGAATCTCTCACTAATAAAACTTCATGTACTGATTCCTTGGATATAACTTGTGCCTAAGTGGCAAGTACATGCAGTCAAATGTGTGACTGCATTTTGAAATATTTATTTGGTTTTGATGTTTTCTCTCCTGCTCACTGGGTAATGTGTTATAGCAGAGCAGGGTGGGATAAGTAAGAACCCCTGGGCCCTCCAGACAGGTCACCCTTCATTTAGACCCCTATTAGGGCCTCTCTCTGGGGAGAAATAAGTAGCTACCACCCTCATAATTTAGGAGAAAACCATGCAAAACCTCCAGCAAAGACAAAGGCTAGAAATTTATAGTCACATAAAGAAAAAAAGCATGAAGGGTACAGCATGATACACTGAAGCACAGACACACAGATAAAGACACTGGGAAGTGAATATATATAATATACTGTGGGAAATCTGCCTACAGAACATCTGCTAAAAGCCAAAGTGCAGCTTAAAGCCTGGATTAAGTACAAATCAGGAACAGATATCATTAAACAGTCTCCAATAACAGGAAATCACACTCAATATTTTAATTATATCATGAGCTAATTATAAAGTATTTGGCAAAGTGGTAAAGGAACACTGATTAAATACAACAGACCACAATTTAACCTTCCAGTGGTATTTTTTTTTTTACCATTTTAATGATGCAAGATAGAAATTTAATGAGAGTACTTGAAATAATTCATATTTTTTATCATAACATCATTATGTGATAATAAGCTGACAAAATGATAATGTATAAGAAGTCAGTCATAATGATTGAGATGAAGATAATTACTTGAATTTGCAGTTGTCCTTGGCTTTTCTTTTGTTCATAACATTTCATTTTACACTTTCAGTTCCAGTGGAATATAAACATGAAAATAAACTGCACTCTGTAAATCATCACAGTCTGTGAAACTGTCTGTCTCTGTTGCACATATTTTTTACTGCAACTGTAGAGCTAACTACTATTTAACTACCATACAACTGTCTCTGTGCTGTCAAGCTTTCATTATTTAACAAAAACCTCCCTGGCTCCAATACTGCATTAAAAACAGACATGGATTACCACAAATACAGACGTTCAGTCTGCTCTTGCTACTGACAGACAGGCCCCCAAGGACATGGTCATCTTACTGACAGACGCGCACACATCAAGCTAATTAAATAAGCTACTCCTGTTACTGACTTTTTTCTAAGTGAGAGATCTGATACGTGCATTAGAAAGTTATGAATGGAGAAGAAGCAAGAAGGTATGAAGTCACAAGAAAAAGTCACACTGAATCACATTCCAGATGGTATATAACCTGGAAAATGTGACATTTTCAAACCCCGTGAGGTTTCAATATTAACTAAGTTAGCAAAGACTGAAAAGTCGTCCTGTCCTCCTCACATAAGTAAATGTAATTTGGATTTATTTGAATTTAAAGATAGAATATTACACTGTCTTTAATCTCTTTTCCATTGAAGACACTGTCACATCAAACTGGTATGTCTGTGCTACAGTAATCAGACAGGCTGGTGAACCACAGCACCGAAGCACTGCAATGCTAAACTGGTAATTTCCTGTAGCATTAACACAACGGGCCAACAAATCTATAAGATTCTACATAGATTCAAAGGAAATGGTGTGCTAATTACCAAAGCATATTAAAAAAATGTGTTGTCACGATCAACACAAGCTAATCCATTATCTTCAACTAGCAATACACCAGAGAATGTGCCACTAAATAGCATGTGAATGAAGCGAGCTACAGTAGAGGAGAATATGGAACAACAGGAGCTAACTGCAGATTACCAAGATATAGTAAGGACTCACTACATTATATCTGTTTTGGTGTAAACTGGCACTATTTATTTTCTGTGCTCTGAACAAGAATAAGCCACTTAAGACAATGGCAACATCAACCATTTACTGTGGGAGTCAGCAAATGAAATACAGTATCTAATCTGTTCTCAGTGACTGGCTGAAGTACATTTTTAATTAAGTTTGTGTTTTTATGCTTTCGATATCATTAACAAGCTTGTCTCAATATTCTGTGTAAAGGACTCAGTTAATATAATTTCCACATGAGAGTAGAAGTGAGAAAGAGTTTCAACATTAAAAACAAAATGATGCTGTGCCGATGCCGATTTCATTTGGGAGCAAGTGACAAGAATTTTTTTGGTTGCATTATTGCTTAGTTGTTATTTACAGTGTAGCACACTGAAGCTTAAAGTGTGAAGTGTATGAAAACTGCAAAAGCATGGTTTTTACCATCAAATGTCAGATTTTATACAAACGTGTTTGGTGTTTACTTAAACCTAAAAGTTGGTGGTCAGAAGTGTGTTCTCTAGAACCTGTTGTAACCAGTGATAAACTGCCATAGTGCACTAAACCACTTGTAGCGCTGTAGATTTGGTTTTCTATGTGTTGTCTCCCGTTTTGTTTATTTTGTGCCTGCAAAAGAGCACAAACATTTTCACATGCTTCACCTGCGAGTGGTTTCACAGCGTTTCACTCAGCAGTTTGCTGTGAACTTGCCAAGATAAACAGCAACACACCAGTAAAGACTGTAAAGAAAGTCTGCTAGCAGGTTAAATGCATTTGAAAGATACTGATTTTAAAATACTTTTTTCAAAAAAACCCCCAGCTTTTCTAATGTTTTTATATTAAAAATATTCAACACATTTTCTGGAGCTCTTAGGTACCTTTTGGTTAATACCAATTTAAAAAAAAAATTGTTAAAAAGAAAACCCCACAGGGCAGGTTGTTTCTCAAAAATATATCAGATTTGTTTTTAACGAAAGACAAGAAAAAGGAGAGAGAGAAAAAGGAGAGTCAGTGCCGGCTGTGTGGGATGGACTGAGGGGCATCATGTGCTTAAACAGACTTACTGTCAGGGTTGGGGGATTTTCGTCCAGCATGGTTAGGGGAGGAACAGCGGAAGGTGGTGACGATCGTGTTGTGGTGAGGGTTGGGGTGGTGAGGGTGGTGCACAGCTGAGTGGTGACCGTTGTTTTCTGGGGGGGCTCTGGTGATGCTGATATCAGGTTTACGGACGTCTCCGGGGCTGGGAGGCTCAAACTTGCGGGCGTGGTTCTGCTCAGGGGTTCGGCTGGTGCCGTTGTTGTTATTGTTGCCCTCATTGCGACGAATCACTGGGGAATCAGTGGGGGTCTTGGCAAAAGTGACCTCCCTCTTGTGGCTCATCTCGGGGGTCTTTGAGTGGCCCAGGACTTCAGGACGTTTCAGGGCGCTGTTGGTGGAAAAGCGTGTGGATGCAGGGCTGGTGGCGTTATCCACCTGCTTGCTGGAAGAGGAGATATCAATGGAAAGTTCAGAGCGGCGAGACACGGGCTCGGGGGTCTTGGAGCCTCCTCCACCCATGATGGAGCGGGGCTGGGTATAGTTGAGATTGTTGTTGTTGGTGGCTGGGGAGGCAGAACCCAGGTCCCGGTAGTAGATGCTGGTGGGAGACATGGCGTTACGGTGAGGGGAGTTTGTCGTCCGACGGAAGCCGGGGGAAGAGTGAGATGAAGTGTCGACATCCTCCACCTCGAAGGATCTCTTCAGAGCTGCATGTGAGAGACAAACACAGCAAATCAGTCACAGGGTCATTGGACTGCTGAAACAATGAGCTGATAAACTGATTAGTTGATCAAAAGAAATTGATTGATTATCTATTTGTTATGCAAATCCCATAAAATATAGATTTGAGTTCCAAATAGTACCTGAAAAACTTTGTTTGTGTGATTAAACAAAGCTGTCGCTTCACAATGCAGTGCAATATACCTCCATAAAATGAGTAGTAGATATAATTATTGAGATACTTTACTTAAGTACCAATAAAAGTACTAATACAGCAATGTTAAAATACTCCCTTACAAGTAAATGTCAGCCAAATCCCTACATGAAGTACAACTACAGAAATATTAGCAGAGCAATTTGTGTCAGGAATCAAATGTAAAAAGATTGCTTCTGTAAAATATGCCCTCTGCAACATATTTAAAGTTTTAAATTAAACTATTTTGTTTGTTTGTGGAAAGTATGATAGTTGCACATGTGAAACATGACAAGGAGCCTAAGTAGTCACTGCTTTTTTGTTAAGTTGGAAATTACTTGTCCAAAACAATATATTGTTGGCTTAATAAAATCTTAATCAGAAAGAAACAGCAACTACAAAGTTCAATAATTTTAGTGGAGTAAAAAAGACACATTCCAGCTAGGAAGTGGAGAGGAAGTAGATGGTAGCTTAACATGGAAACATTCAAGTAAACAAGTGCAAGTACCTCTAACTTGTACTAAAGTAGAGCCCGTAAGCAAATGTACTTAGTTACTTTCCACCACTGCCTAAAATAGAACAGGATACATGAAAAGCACATTTCCTCTGTTACAGTTTCTTAACCAAAAAACAAGTTCATTTTCCCTCATAAACCATTTATGAGTCAAGACTTGTTTATAGAAAGTAAGAACAATAAAATAAATATTCATCAAAAAGGTCATACCAATTAACTGAGCAGTAAACAAAGTTAATAGTTTTTTATAAAAACACATTATAAACAGTATCCAAGTAGTAAAGTGCCTGAGGTTTGAGGGTGGGGTTGCTGTGGAGGCAATTTTAGGGGCAACACAAAGGAAGTAACATGCAAAACCAATTAAGTCATACCTATCTAATTACATTACATCCCTCATTAACAGCAGCGGAACATTCCCCTTACTGTATAGCATGTTTAAGTTGATTCATGGGTTCTTTTATCATGACTTGGGTGCTACGTGTGTGGTACTCTACAAAAGTAAAATTCTAGGGTTGACACGGAGCCATCTGAAGCGTTTCACGACATGATATAATGCATGCAATCAGCCAAGATTTCTGCACAGCCAAGAGTTTAGGCAAAAGAGGCCCAAGCCTCTCTGTTTACGAGCATCATGAGTGCACAGATAGAGGCACATCCTTCCCCTCGGTTAGTTTGTGACATGAGAAAATAGCTGAACTGTCCAAGAGGAAGATACCGAGGGATGGGATCGCCCCCTGGGAAGAGTGCACTGGCTCAAAGTCAGCTTGGATTGGACTACCATCGTGGATTTGCAGTGCCCAGCCAAAGGCCAGGAGCTGGTATCATAATGACACACTAGTTAGACCAGCCCGTGCACGCATACCCCGAAGAACATCTCCTGTTTCCTACAATCCAGAGGGCAGTGCTGATTATTTGATCTGTTTGTGGTTTGTGGTGTGTCTGCATGTGCACGTGTCTTGCTGTAAATATATGTAGTTTGGTTCAAAGTGCTTGTAAAAGCGAACAAGTGTGTGTGTGTGTGTTACGGGAATATAGGCCCATACATGTTTATTTTTAAGCGACTACACCCACAAGGAGGGGACCATGCCCCAAGTCCCACTGCACTCTGTGTAAAGCCGAAACTCGGTTAGGGGATGCGGAGCTCAACACAATCACATCAAAGCCGTCTCCCCACACACATCAGCCAGCACCACTAATCTAATTTACTGCTATAAGCTGCTTCATTCCAACATGCTGGACATTTGATACAATTTACCCCCTGAGAAAATTTCAGGCCAGAGCAACAGTATCATTCTTTTTTTGTGTCACTCAAAAGCACCAAGGACGTTCTTGAGCACCAAGGGAATAAATGGATCTGCACTCACGTCTAAGAGTTCATGGCGATTTGTGTTACAAATCTCCATGACCCCCCACCACTCCGTGTAAACCCTTTATCTAGACCTAAAAGCATGGTTACCTTTCATCTTTGGCATTTTTGCATAATAGAAGGCTGGTTTTTTAAGTGATGCTGAGGCTGTAAGGCTAGCCCGAGCCACTCCAGATAGTTGTACAGTACTTGCATTATGTGCAAAAAGCATGAAATGGCACATATAAGCCATAAAAAGCATAATAAGCACAAAAAAGGCTGTAGTGTTAGAAACACATTAAATAGCCATTCATACCCACTGTCACGGTCATTTTCTCACATTTGCATTGCTTATTTTTTGACTTTATTATCCTGTAAGGCAACATAAAACAGCTGTAAAATCCCTTCTTTGATAGATTAAAAAAAATATACACAATAAACTTGCAATTTGCAAGTGGTATCCAAACCCATATTGCCAGTGGACTGTATCATTCTTGCCCCTGCTTGCCTCTGTCTTGTGCTTTATGATTGCTGGGAGGAAGTCCAAGACTGTGGCTACTTTCATTTCTGGCCAGAGAATAAATTGGTCTGCCAAAATTGGTATGCAGATTTCATAAGGAGCTGAAAGGCCACGATGCACGCTTTAAGCGAAGCAGTCATTTTAAGGTCCTCTGAGAGCACCGACGCTTTAGGAAACCATGCACGCTCTAACATCTCCTGACACTTGCTGTAGAGTTTAGTTACAATTTGGAAAAGTTGTAAATGTGGGAACTAAAAGTGAACATTGGAGGGATATCTGAATCTATATTCACAAGTTTTATAAAAATAAGAGCACTGAACCATAACGTTGTTTTGCTAGTGACCTGTTAAATGATCTTAGATCAGTTTTTCTGTTCTTGACTGCTTTGCGATTAAATGTTCTCAGGCGAAGGACGACGGCACAGGACTTGAAAGCTTTCTTCTTAAAACACTTGTTTATTTGGAAACTGTGCAGTCAAGAGTATACGATTTAAGAGCAAGAGTGAATTTGAATCTGTGCTTTAATGTTGCCTGGGAATACAGAGAATGAAGAAAGGCATTTAAGACATTGCTTCCTCAAATCACTCGACTCCAGTGTTTTTAAGGATTGCCCTCTTCACACAGACTCCTGCCTTTAAGCCAAAACAAATGGGAAAATAGGTCTTTTCCTTGAATTGATGGTATTCTTTGCATGATTTGCATGAAGAAAAGGATAGGGTCATGGTGCATCATGAGTTTTGTAGTATTTGTGCATAAGTGTGGGACTGACAGATGGGCGAAGGAGTAACGTTCCCAGTGAAACAGCATTCCCAGACTATGAGCTGGAAGTGAGAGGAACCTCATTAACAGCCGCCAGGAGTCTCGTCTCCCTGCATCCCTGCACTACCTTTCACCGCCCAGTGTCCAGTACCTCCCAGCGTCTCATGTGGGAAGATAATGCAGCACAGACAATTTAGCACAGGATTAATAGCGCAACAAAAACAAAGATGGAGGCAGCTGTGTCCTTACTTTTGGTTCATGGTCATTTGCCCTAATACAGGCCAGGTGTGAGGCCAGGCTGTGTCATCACTTTCCCTTCAAGGACATCCAGACCAATGAACACAAACATTTAGTATCGCCTTAACCCAGATGCACTAACAGGAGATAATCGAGAGTCAGAGGGAGGAAAACAGAGACGGGAGAGGAGGGAGATAACGGAAACTAGAGACAGAGAGGCAAAGAGGCTGCAGGGCGAGATGGTGAAGGTGAGGTTAAAACAGGTCAAGAAAAAGTTACTACTCGTGTTCATATCCACTGGTATTATAAGCCTTTTCCACACACGTGCAGCCCGGTTTGACTCAGTTTGACTCAGCAAGCCGAGCAAGGCAGGAATCGACAATATTAAAACATGTCTTACACTGATGTCGTGCTCAAATTGACAATTTTTCTTGCCACAGGTGTACATGGCAGGTAACAGAAGTTGTTTACCTGTTGGTGGTAAGATGTTTGCAAAGTTTCATTGAAAGCTTGTTGTCTGCAGCTCTTCATCTAACATCTCGCTTTGTTTGTTTCTGTTTGGATTTTTTCCTCCCAACACTATTTGTAGATTTGTTAAAAAAATGAAAATAGACACTGATAAAACTCCACATTTCATGAGTTATTCCGAATAACAGTTTACCATTAATTTTATATAAAAGCTTTTATTTTGAAGCAGCAAAATCACCAAATGTCTGTTTTTTTGTCAGCAGCAACTTAACACAACTGCGATGCAGGTAAAAATGAACATAATAATGCAGTAAAATAAAACAGATATCCAAAGAACAAACAGATGCAGAGAGACACCTAGACAGCGGGAATTCATTACAAGTACTGAGAGCTGAACACACAGAGACTTTCAAACACACCTTTGATTACAGTCTTAGACATGAGTTGAGTCTTGCAACATATGCTTGTTTCAGAAGAAGAACAGGGATTGGGATGGTTTGGCCCCTGTGCAGCAGGATAGGGTCAAAATAAAGACCTTTCAAAATAAAACCCTGGTTCTCTCTTCTGTGGATGTACATTGAGGTTCTGACCATAATTTATGGATTTTCCTGGATCTAGTTTGCATTTGTAAGCACAAATATGTAATTGATTAGATAAACTCAAAAATTTGTACGAGAGTACTCCACACAGCAAAATGCAGTTATGCAGTTATATACCAGTATTTTAATAAATAAAGGATGTGCTGTACTGTACACAGCCTTGAACTCCTAATCCATCTTGTAATTCTAGCCTCAGGCAATAAGTCAAGTGCTGAAGACAGTTTCTCTTTGTCAAACATTGGCAATGTAAAACCATTTTATGCACAGTGGAGTTTATCTAATGTCAGCAGACGCACAATACAAGTCTATGTGGTCGCAGTAAGAAAACATCCTATTTGACAAGACAAGGCCAAACAACGAACGGTTGGATTTCACCCTTTGGTATTTTGCTTGGTCAGACGAAACCTTAATACTACACTGTCAAACACACACTTCCTCTTTCAGTCCACTGATGGTGTAAGTTTTACCAGTGCCGACCAGCAGCAGCTCACTGTGTCAGATTTACTGTGTGGTTCCCTTCTGGTCTGGCCAACACCCTGCGTCAAGCACAAAGGAATCCAGGGATTGTTTGAGGTGTTTGGTAACGAGGGGAGATGTGTGACGGAGGAGGTAAGTTGGTGCAGTTCTCAGGTCAAAATCTTTTAGTTGTTTCAGTGATGTTAATGAGTCAGATTTTCAGAAGTCCAATCTGATTCCTACTCAAAACCAAAAAGCAATTCCACTTTTTAGGAGATTTTAGACTGCAGATACATAAAAAAATGCAAACACACAGACACATACACACACACACACACACACAAGCTGGCCTGGTGCTTAGCTTCAGGCTCTTAAGGCTCAACCTTTGACAGGTAAAGCCTTGTCCTGCTTTGATCGACCACTGATAAACCATCCATTTCAGTGATGGTATAAAGACTTAAGACCTGTTAACACATGGTGTTTCAATAAAGTTGTTCTAAAAAAAGTGCATATGGGGGAGAGAGAGTGGTTGGTAACACTGACTGATGCAAAAAAGATTAAACATGTGATGCATTAGAGCACAGTGACCTCAAAGCAGAAATTAAAAGGTTCAGACAGAAGACTTTGGTATGAATCACACACTTTCTCACACATACACACACACACACACAATCTTACAAAAAGAACACAACTCGGCAAAAAAAATAAAATAAAATCAAGAGCCTGACTTTTCCAGTAAAGGCTGGATAAAGAACATGATGGTGCAAAGCTGTCAGCTTTATCTTCAGCCTCTGGGTGCAGATAGTTTGTGCGTGCGTGTGTGTTTTGAAAAAGTAAAAAAAAAAAACTCACTCTAAGAGCAAATGTACAAGCAATAACCTGAAACTTTTATATTGCTTTGTCTAGACTGCTGTAATTCTCTTTTCACCTGCTTCTGTGAGTCGTCTCCGCACCGTTTACAACTTGTCAAGAATGATGCTGCAGAGCTGTTGAACATTTCCAGACGGCTGCATCTCATCACACCGTCTTGTTGTCTTTACATCGGTTTACCTCTTCACAAAGTTTATGTGATGTAAATGTCATCACAGGGTGTATGTATAGACTCTGTGCGCTAACTCTAACTTGTTGTGTCCACACTGACTTGTCCAGACATGTTGGCACATCATACACGCTGATCCTTTGTTTGGTAGATGGAATATAATGCAGACCTTATCACCAGTGGGTCACTCAGGTCCTCTGACCTCCTCTGACAACCAGGGTTACTGGTTGTCATTCACACTCATCTGAAAATAAAAGTCAGTTGTGACTTTGATGTGGTGGCTTTTGTCTCGAATGCTGTTTGATCTTTGTAATTTTGTTTTTGTTCCGTCTACAGTTTTTTATGGACTTACTTTTTACTCATTTTACTTTGTGAAGCACTTTGTGACCTTGCTGAAAGGTACTGTATTAAATAAACTTTTCTTCCTCTGCTTAGGTACTTTCTCTGCCACTTGTGGTTTAAAATTATTTCTTGGACCGCTGAGAACTGTTCACAAGTGTTATGTTCACGCACGCGACCAACTTGAACTAACTTAATAACACACTGGCCTCGCTGCCAGGTTTCGAAATTGTACCACACACATGCACTCTCTCCCTCAATTTCGATGCTCATTTCCTCTCTTTTTCCACATGTCACACTGGAGCAAAAACATGGCACCTATAAGCAGATAATCAGTACAAAATACTTTGGATTGGACTCAAAGCTCAGTTTGGGTTGGCAAACATAGCAGGAGCCCGAGTGCGGCTGTAAAACGTCTCTCTATATACAAATATGGGCTCATTCTTGGCTAATTCTCTTGTGACTCATATGTTTAGATTCAGCAGAGACATTTTCTACCTTTTTCAGGAAAAAAATACTGTTTGCAAGAATAGTTGTTATGGAGGTTTCTGTCATCCATTCCCTATAATAGTCCTGCACAAGAGTCCATCCAAGAAGCATTATTGCATCTTTCATGTGCTCGCAACTTGCATTGGCTTTTGCTCTCTTTGTCTATTTCCTCCTCAGTGTGAGCTACAGCACAGAGCAATGTACTGGAAAACATAATGGTCTGGGATAAAATGGGGATTTATGCAGTCAAGTGGTTGCTGTGCAGCCTTTTCCACAGTTTCTGTCTTGCATGGAAAGACTAGAAGAGTTCATACTGACCCGTTTAATCTACTTGTGGGGAGCTCATACCATGTTTTCTGTTGACAAAATGGATCAGTTAATGCCAAAGTATGCTTAGAGAAAACTACTTTATGTGATTTTTTTTGTTGACCACAGCTGGAGGCAGAGGGTTTGTTATTTTTTTTATAGCTGTTCCACAGTGCCACAGTCTAGAGAGGGCCAAACACTGATCACCACCGAGAGAGGCGGGTTTCCTTAATCAATAAACCAAGGAGAAGCAATAAGTGACAGAGGTATGCTAGATGTAGTAACATAGGATCAACGTGCATTATGAGTTTTGTAGTATTTAGAAGTAGCAACTTGGTGACCTGTTCAGCCTTCTTTCACAGACATATCACACCTCTTCATTCGTTTAAATGTAGTATCTTAATACACAACCAACTAACAACCTTAGACATCCCTCATGTATACACACTAATGTTGGCAGAACTGGGTTCAGGCACTTTGCTCCTTATTAATGAAATGAACTGCAAACTACCTTCAAACTGAGGTACAGCTTTCTCCTTAGGGATTTTAAAGCAACCATATCTGATATTTGTTTATGCTTGTAATTGTTTTATTAATTCCTTTTCTAGTTTATACTTGTATTGATTGTGTTCCTGTGAATATTTTTTCTTAATATCTTTCATACAAGAATGATATTAATGTCAACAGACTGATTAAATAAAGATTAGAAAAAAATATTAACAGTTCTAAAATAAAAACTTGCAAAATTCCAGTACAAGATCAACCAGGTTTTGCTAATCTGATTTCTATTTTCTAATGTAATATGTTAAAGTAAAACCAGATTAAAACAGAGACTTTGTTCTGTTTTATAATTTGATTTTAACCTAATTAAAGCAACTTTAGTAGCCATCAAAACTCTCATATAATATCCTCAGCATGGTTGCCTTTGTCTGATTATCATGATCAAATGAAAGACAGTCACAATAATTCAGTTCAGTTTTGTGTAATTCAAAAACTCTTTCAGCTTTTCCAAACTTTAGTCACACATGAGACACAGATGGGTTTGTTTTTTTAAATTTCTTAGTCGAGTCTCAAGTCTTCTAACTAGAATCAGAACCAAATCTCAAGTATTTTAAGGGCAAGTTGAAGTCTCAAGGTCTTTAGCCAATTTTGAGCCTTGTGTGAAGTTACTTTGGCAAAATCTCATGACAAATGACAAAGCAGCTGCATGTGTGCTCGCCGTGGTGTTGTTGCTGCGGCCTACAGCCATCTGTGACTGTGCGCAGCAGACGCTTAAGGTTTCACATGATAATAAGGAGAGAATGACGTAAAGCTTGTCAGACATTTCCTCAGTGGTAATGCGCCAAAATAAAGATTGTTTACGAGGTCACAATCATCGAGTCTGAGTCCAATCTGAAGGATTTCTGAGAACGAGTCTCAGGTCATGTCTGGAGTCCAAGTAGCAAACTCAGGTCCCCATCTCTGTCACTGAATAAGCAAACACTCAAGTGATTAAGGGATTTATGTAAACCAGGTTATTAGACAGAAGTTGTGCTTTCCTGAATTATACAAACATAGGGCTTAAAATACTTCCAGGAAACGCGGTAATGTTGAGAAATTATAATTTTTCAACTGCTGCTGCTCTCAGCATCACACAGTGAGCATCAGGCCAAACACCAGCTGGAGGAAGCCGATCTGACCGGAGGAGGAGCAGGAAAGAAGTGTGGAAGGAAGAAACACAGAATGCCAGAGGAAGAGGAGGACAAAGGGAATTGATGCCAGCCCCACACTGGCTCAGAAAACAATGGAGAGATACAGTTTTGAATGTTGTATGAGGAGTTAGACAGATGTTAGCGCTTACAGCTGAGGTTTCCAATGTCTCTCTCTGTATGATTTGAGCTGAAGGCTCTCTGGTGCAGGACTAATGTGGTATCAGTGCTGTGTTTGTTACTATTATTCATGTACAATCAATAACATATATTGGTATAATCTATAGAGGCTACAGGGACAGAGGCTAGCATATGCCCACCACCCTGTTTTTACAAGTACCAAACAGATACACAGTTCACAGAGACAAAAAACAACTGTATATGTATTTAAAGATACTTTATAGGCACATAAAGTGGAAGGATATTTGTCAGCACCTTACTATTTTAAGAGCATGTACCTCTGACAGATGTTGCTGCTCATTATAGCCCATTAATATGAGTATTGTATGTGAAAGAACAGCTGAATAAAAAATTACAAACCTTCAAAATCAGAAATTATTCCATCCAAGTTTGGATTGACTTCAGAATCAGACATTTTTTCCAAACACTTTCTCCTTCCTTCTCACTCTAAAGAAGCTCCGTGTTAATTCTGAACAAATTCCAAAACACAATCTGCAGGAAACAAGTCCACGAGTCTCTGAAAGAAGCAACTTATTTTCTCTGACTTCCAACTCACTTCTCTGCATTAAGACTTGAGAGAGAGCGTAAAGGCAAGCCGCCTCCCATCTCCCCTTCAACCGCCCCCCCCCCTCCTCCCTACCTCATGTCCTGTATATGTGTGAGTGTGTTTCCCCTGCCCCCCACACACTCATACATGCATGCGCATGCATTTACACAGACAACAGACCCTGTCATTCCATGAGACCCTTAATTTAAGACCGAAGTGGCTCTCAGATCTGATTTCCTCATTCAGCATCCGAGCAGCTCTGACACTGAAAGTGAACGACATGTCACACAGAGACGGAGTTAACTTGCAATCAGATGAGATCCTCTGTAACAGACCTCAGATGGGCTGGTTGGTCTCCCTCTGTCACAGCTATGGAGAGGTACCATGGTTTATATGAGTGTTTGAGGCTTCAGGTTTGAGTAAACATCCTCTACAAACTGGCTGGCATCTTAATGAAAGTGCACTCACTTCTGTAGCAGCTGCTTTCCTGTGACGAGACTTTCTTCCTGGAGAAAGTTCACATAGGGGATATACGACAGTGCCTCTGGGGAATCAGAGGGTGATTCGTGCACCAACCTGCCCTCTGTGACACTGTGTTAGTAGGAAGGACATGGGAATTTGAGCTTTGTAGACACATTTGACAAATGAGTGAATCCAAAACTGCTGCATTTCTTCCGGGAGAGACACTGACGACAAGCTAGGTTTTTGATGTGGTGGGTATGGTTACACCTCTTGCCCTTGAAGCTTCCGTGGCCAATTTAGAGTTTTTTTGTTTTTTTCTGAAATTATGTTAAAAAGATGTGGATAAAGTAATCTAAGGTGATGAAATATCAAAGTCGGCCCTGCAGTTGCTAAACCACATCCACTGTGTCCCTGTGGGATGCGCTAAAGAATTTCTTATCCATGAGTCTCCCAAAGAAAAAAAAGCAAACAGTGATGCTATCGCTTTAAGTACTGATTGGTCATGAGTGAGTGGCTTTCCACAACTTCCTGTTTGGAGCCAGGCGTGATTGCAAATGAGGTTTGTGATGAATTGTCCCTGATCCTGGGTCAGTTTTACTATTTCCACACTAATGGTGAGGGGTCATAACAGTGAATGTAAAAGCTAGTTCATCATCATCAGCACTCAAAGGGAACCAAAAACTAAAGCAAGGGCCACAGGAAATTGATGACTTCCAGAAGAAATACTGTCACGCATCAGATAACACTAATCATAAAAAGTGTTTCACCTCTGGTGAAAGAAAAAAGCTCCAGCACCAGTGCCTGGCACTTTTATAGCCTACAGGTATTTAGGAAAATCCCATTTGAATGAAAAGCTCCATTTAAGGGGCACTGATAGGTTGCCAAGCCCACCTAGTGGCCCCTAACCCCAACACCTGAGAGGTCGAGGGTAATACAGAATAACACTGTGTGTTTATGGTGCAGTCTGGCTATTTCATACAAGTCCTACAAAGGTGTCTTAGGACAAAGAACAGAGTATGGCACCAACAGTGCATGTGTGTGTATGTATCTGCATTAACTGTATCCTAAATCCATCAGTCATGGAACTTTACTGGGTAGGATATGTATTCCCATGAGGCACTTGTTGTCACATGTTGTGTAATTAAGCTGTGCTCAGCTTGTAAGAGTGCACATAATATGCATCATACATCCTGACAGCTGCGTATGGACATTTATAGTCAATGTGTTTATTGGTTTGTGCGTTGAGGCATGTTTATGAATATAGTGCACCTCAACATGCATGTAAAATGCATCTGTATGTGCATCTCACACACACATATATACACTATATTATACTGTATATATGGAGATATATGTCCTGTATTAAATGTAACAAAGTGTGTGGCCCCTCGGTGCCCACAGAGGCCCAACTGGGCTACACTGTAAACCATATGCCACAAGCCTCTGTAGTACTCAATTAAACCAAAACACACAGTGTGAGAAATACACACCTCCCCAAGCCAGTGTGTATTTATCTAAACATGGATACACACTCTGGGCTGGCTCCAAGGCAAAGCTGAGCGACAGAATGAGGCAAAGCTCCAAACAACATCTGGAAAAGCATGTGCATGTGTTTGTGTGTGTGTTAGTCCTCTGTGTGTGTGCGTATGTGTTAGTAAGTGTGTGTGTTTGCACTTTGAGTAAAATTATATAAAAATGGGCCTGTGCATGCATGCACTAGTGTGGTTACTTGACTGTGGACTTGAGTGTGTGCATGTGTGTGTGCATGTGTGTGTGTGTTTGTGTGTGTGTTTGTGTGTGTGTGTTTGTGTGTGTGTGTGTGTGTGTGTGTTGGTGCCCTAAAATAGCACAGTAAACACAGGGCCCTTTGCACACAGTTGGATAAATCTGCTCCACCAGAGACTTTCGGCTGTGTATCTCTGTGGTGTTGAGGGAGTCGTGCTTGTTTGGTAGTTTGTTAATAATAACAGTTCTGGGTGTAAAAGTGTGTGATCTACTTATGAAAACACACAGTATTGATCCCCAAGCAATGTTATGTTTTCACCAGTGACATCAGATTCATGACCCAAATGAATTCATCATTACAGTATTTGTTATTCACTTTTGTGGCTCATTAAGATCTTGCATTTTGTTTTTAATAAAAATTTACAGTATGACTGAAGCCTAACCCAAACTGAAACTTTGTTGTTGTTTTTTTTTTAATGTAATGATTAAGTTTCTTATTTACTTCTGTTATTTTCTTTACATGCAGAACATTATGTGTAATCCTTAACACAAAGCATTAAAGTGAAGTACCACAGACTTATACACAAATAAGTAAATACCTTTGTTTTTGTATGCTGATATCAAGTTTAAAAGAAGACACAATGCTACGGGGTTTATTCTTTGTTGCTTGGTCAGTTTAAGACAAACAGGAATTCAGCTCAACCACAAACATTTACTGGCAGGAAGTTGCACAAAACCAACCCTCTGAGTGTTACTTCTGTTCATTCAATCAGTTAATACCGGTAATTTACTTAAATGGCGCATTTCAAAGATGATTATTTTGACCGAAATGTCCAGGAGGCACAACTTGACTAAATTATGCTTCTAAAATGTTAGTGGAGTAAACTCACATACTGCAGCAGAGCCTAATAACATGTTTTCACTGCAGAAATATTGTACTATTAAACAGGGTAGTGAAACTGCTGCACAAGTCGAAAGAAAGAAACAGAGAGAAGAACAAACAATAGATAGTCTAAAAAAAACAGTGACACTGAGAGAGTTAGACTTCATTAATAATAAGCATCTGCAGCACATGAGGCCTTGCTTCAGCTCCATTCAATCGATGCCACTGCTCACATATGCATGTTTTGACAAATGTGGCAGCTCTTTGGAAAAATTACTATCCTTGACTCTTTCATAGTAAGCTTTTTAAATTGGCCTAAAAGCTGCGTGGACAGTTTATGCTGGCAGCAGCACGGCTGCAGTGGTTTTTAAACTTGGATGTTACTCACTGCGAAGGGAACTGTTAGACTGAGCCATTTTGTGATACATTGTTGCAAGCAAACGCTCAAACATCACATGAAAGTTTATATTTAGACAACTTTCACACCTACAGAGATGTAGGTTACTGTTGGCATGTCTTGATTTCCTGTCTGTCTGGCGGTGAGAAATGACAAAAGTGTAGGTGAAGCGGTTCATGAATCTCTACATTTACCTATAAAGTAATGCCTGTGTGCATGTAACAGATGTACTGTCACAGGAGTGGGTAGTGACCTTTCTGCAAACAATGCACATGAGCAAAGCAGTATTTTTTATGTTGCTTTAAGTAACTTGTTATGTTACTGTTCACTACTGCTAAACACCTTTGTTGAAAATAATTGTGGAGGCTGTGCAAGAAGGCAATGTATGTAAGAGGCACCTTCACTGTAGTTGTATGTAAGTTGCAGCCTGGAAGGAAAAGAAGCAGCACACGTCTTTAAACCATGATGTGATGATGACGGAGCAAAACCAAACAGTGCAGTAGCCTCCAGCGACAAACCCTGACCACATCAGGCTACACTTTTATACTCAGACCTAAAAAAGACAACAGTTACATGATGAAGTGCTTGCTGTGCCTCTCGGAAAAACACAGAGAGCTCTGCCTTCAAAAGCTCCTCCTCCAACCTCAACAACACATGAAAGTAAGCTGCAGCAAGTAAGTAAGTAAGTAAGCTTGAAAATGTCATCTAAGTTAATAATGGCATTATTTTATCATCATTTTTAAATACTTTACCCGCCAGTGACTGTGTGTGTCAAGTTCTGCAATTTTTGAGCAAACGATTTGTTCCTTAGAATATATTTTTTACAGCACACAATGCTAATAAAAAATGCCCCAAATTTTGGCCAGAAATATACAGTGTGAGTCACCCATCAAAAGTTACACAATTTTATTTAAAATATATTTAGTGATTGAATAAAATGTTACTTGCTTAAAAATGCTAAAAAAAAAAAAATACACATTTGTTTAAAATGTTGAGTTTGATTTAGTAACATCAGGTCAACAGTTTTGGGCTAAAGTTCTTCAAAACTACAAGCACAGCTGCTTGTAAACAATCCTGACAGAGATTTCACCGAGGAGTCCATCTATCTCCGTTACATCACCCCTGGCTTGACCTGTGTTTCCATCATGTTGAATAATTTCACCTGTCAGAAATCCTCCCTGAGGAGTGACTGAAGGTGGGGCTTCCCAGTCAGCTTCCTGCCCTCCCTGTGCTGCCTGTTTTCATGGCTCTCTCACTTATCATAACTAAATACTAATCTGAGAAACAATATGAGGTGATGCGGGGAGTGCTGTGGGGGTAGACCTGCGGGGCGTTCACTCATAGAGGATATCCTGTACACTTCTTTTATGGAACATGGTGAGCTGGGTGATTTCCTTGAGTTGCTTTAACTCTGGGTTCATGTGTGTTTGTGGAAGTGGGTGGGTGTTTTGTGCACGTGTGTTTTAAGGGTGAAGCCATACAGGGATCTGGGTGGATACATTAGTGCTTCTAAAAGTGTACATTTATGTGCTTAAAGAGGGAAAGGCTCAAAGAGTGACAGATCCTACAAACTGCTCAAGAGCCGTTTAAGCTCTCATACAGTTTCATTAAAAGGGCAGTTTAAAAATATCATTAAACAGCATGTGCTGCTCTTTATGAATACAGCCTCTTAACATACATCTATGATGGACAGAGAGACCGAGAAGAGCCATAATAAGTCAAATACCGGCTTTTGATAGAAAGAGTCAATATATAATAAATGATAATATTATGTATATTCGAACACAATAACTCTGCCCCCTCTCTTGACCCCTTCATGCTAACAAATACAAGGAGGCTTTAATCTTCTTGTTTCAATAAGTTAGCATGCTTATAGTTCCTTTCAACAAGTATAAAATACAATAACTTTCCCACCTCTGATCCCCTGAATTGTTGCTCTTATTATGTCCAATATGATGCTAAGCAAGCCGCACGAATGCTGCAATTAGTGTCATTTCAGCGGACAGGACACTGAATTCCTTCCTGTTTAACTGGCAGAACATCAAGCAAAATGACCTAACTTCTCTCTCATTTCTTTGCTTTTCTTTCCCTTTGTTGTATTTTAACAGCAGTGTGTCACCAATTAACCATCACATTCATGCCAATGTGGTGACCATACGGGACAGTCGTGACACATGACATGTCACGTTGAACATATTATTTTAAACCAGAACAGGCTCGGGAAGGAAGAGGAAAGTAGGACTCACTCCAAGTCGAGATGGAGGTGTTGCAAAAGCACCCGTCATAGAGAGGCTGAAAAAGTGATCTCTGTTCCTATCATTATCAAAACAGAGGCTGAAGGGAGCAGCGGGGGGGGGGATAGGGCCGATGGCTGTAGTCAAGACAGTGAGTCCAAACCAGAACAGCACAGCACAGGTTAAAAACCGGGAAGTAGCTCGGCCCAAACAGGACTTCCTCATCTGAGTGGGGTGAGGAGGGGGGGAGTGATGCCTCACAGCAGTGTTTTCTTGGTAGAGGAATAATGCTCCACTGCCTCACCTCTCTCCTGCATGGTCCTCACCCCAACCAGAGTCAGTCTTTGCTAAATTCCTTCATCTTCCATGAAAAAAAAAAAAAAATCCCTTCATCGGCAAAAACTGAATCATCCTCATGGAACATTTCACAGAACTTAGAGAAATGGTGGCTGCACTGGAGGGGACAAAATGACACTGCAATACTGCCACCAAGTGGTAAAAAAAATAGGTTCCCAGTGTGTCTGTATGCATCATGTGGCTCGCTGAACACAGCTACCTTATTAACGGTCGAATTAAAGGCTAATTTGCAGAGTGTCGCTCAGCTTGATGTCTAGACTTAATCAGTGTAAGATGCTAGATTAGTCTTATCCTCTCAGTGCAGACTTAACACATACAGGCCTGAACAGAAGCTCCACTGCATCTCCATCAACACAAAAACCAACCACACATTGAAATTAAAGACTAATTAATTAAAAGGAAAAAAAAAGATAACTGATTAGACATAGCCGAGCCAGAAAATACTAAGTGGGACAGTTATAATGCCACAGATGCAGGTCAATATACAGCTTCTGAAACTTCTAAACATTCCTCAAAAGAGTCTGCCGTCTGTTTAAAACCAAATCATATTAGCCGACATATGAGCCCTGCTCCCACTTCCTGCTAACTTAAAATAAACCGTCTGTGTCAGTCAGGATTAATCTGACAACTGGACTCCTCAGCTTACAGTCTAATCATATGATGACAGCACGAAGGTTCAACTCCGTCCATCTATTGTCGGATCCCAGTTGTGTATGTGGGTCAGCTGTAAGTCAGTACCCGACTGCCAATTACAGCACAGCAGCCACTTTTAAATTGCTCTGGAAGATTACGTTTCCTGACTCTCTGGGAAGCCGTCTGTGACAGCCCATCACACAGGGTTTACTCTCTGCTGCTCTGAGAATGGTGGCTGTATGGAAATAGCATGTGCATTTCACAGTGAGCTTAGCTGTGGCTGTCCGGTCAATGAGAATAATAGAAGAAATGTCCGAAAAGTCTGTTTTCAGCTCAGACAACATGTTAGAAATAAATCGGGGAGGAAGAGACAGTCAGAAAGACAGATGGACAGATAGACAGACAGTGGTATATGCACTATCTGAGCAAGTAAAGCAAACACAACCAGCTGACTGCTGCCACTACCAAGAAGCTGCTTGTCCTGCACTCTGACCAAAAAAAGAGTAAAGAAAAAAGTCCCTTCAAAGGCAAACTTTATCAGGTTTAAAGTACTGAAAAGTGCTTAGAAAAAGTCTGAACTTACCGGCTATTCTGTCTCGCTCCATAACTCAACGGCTACCTCAAATAGCCACATGTAACCTCTGCTTTTTCTCTCCTCTCCCTCTCCCTTCCCTTTTTTCTTCATGAAGACTTCCCCTTTCTCCTGACTTAGTCACCCTGTCCCCCTCTTTCAACCCTCCCTCTCTCCTCCCTCCTTTTCCTCCCTCTGTCTCCCTTGCTCTTATACTTCCTCCAAGTTTTAATGTCTTCAGTCTGTCGGGATAACAAGTGAGTGGAGCAGACGTCCCGCAGCCATGTGCTAGTCATATGGATTCCCTCTCTGTCTCTCTGGTTTTATTTGCTTTTTCTTGTAGTCCTCGTTCTCTTCCACACACGTATGATGCAGGCTTTTAGCCCAGAAACATACGAGCTGACACTTCATTTTTCTTCCTTCTTTGTCTCCGACATTTGCTGTTACACAAACGTGCTCTCCAGATACTGAAGCTGTATTGTGTCTTTAAATAGATCCTTAGCCCTTTGATTAAAAGTCCTAATGTGAAAATAAATCTGGCCCATTCATGATAGCAGAAAACTCTAGTAGTCCACCATCAAGTGCCGCACCAACAGCACACTCAAACAGCATTATCAGATATAGAAACCCCCAAAAAGCCGTGATCCAAAGAGCCGATGACTGGCTCTGAGTGGACTGAAGAGTGTTTTCAACAATGCTTGTCTAAAGAAGGTTCAGTCCAGGGCCCTTGTGTATGAAGTGCCTCTTAAATGAGGCATGTTTACAACCAGCATATAATCAGTGTTATAAGTTCTCAGCCAATGAGCTTTTTGAATTCGTGCAAATCAGCTGAGTGTCTCTCATTCTCAGCTGTACACAGGAAATGACTGGACATCTGATGGCTTTCTCACAGCGTTGCTCACAGTCTGAACGTATCATTATTCACAGTGATTTTATCTGTGTGGCTAAATTCACGCTGTTGCACACACGTCATGCTGAGACACCTGCCTACAGTCAGCTTGCAGCTGGATTAAGTCGGTGGCCACGTAGCGTGCCGCCATCTTGGTGTGAAATTCCCATGAAAATACAACACACACAATCTACCCACACACCCATCTTTGTTTTTGTGGGGTTGAGAGAAGGAGAAGGCGCAGCTCAACAATCACTTCCTCTTCCTTTTTCTTACAAGGAACAACCCTCTTCAGCCCATGTCTTCCAGACTTACACATAGCAACGATACAGGCACAGCAGGAAGTATAGTTAGATACGACCCAAAACAAACAGTCGCTCATACTCACATGAACTTACTCCAGGGAACTGTTAGTGGTTTTTCTAGATTTAAGAGTAAATTAATGCAAGAATCTTCCTAATTATTTTAAATTCACGATATATATTTATAAGATGAACACAAAAGGTAGATGCATGGACAACCTGAGAGATACAGGCCACTTCACAGACACACACAAAGACAGACACGCATGTAACTTCCACTCCCCTGCAGACCTCAGGCCTTTTCTGACATCCTCAACAGAGAAGTGATGAGAAGCAGAGCAGAGGAGGCAGATTAGAGATATTCAAGTAAAACTGCACTGAGAGCAGATTTAGTCCCAGTAAGACTTTCTGAGTAATTCTCCAGATTAGAGAGATAAAAAGTATTGAAAAGCCTGTTCAGTGTGTTTTATTTATCACACCATAAGGTAATTATTATCTATCTTTTAGCTGGAATTTAACTATTTTGGTGTGCAGGTTGAGATGTAAAGTAATGATGTGTTACCCTTTAAGATGTGTATTAGTTTTAAGTTAATTGCCATTATGATGTTCATGTTTATATTGGTACATAATCATATATATTTCCAAACTCTAAGGTTTAACAGAGATAACAAAACTAATCAGAAATGTTTTCATTGGTGTCGTCGGTCCCTTTTTGTAATTTAATGGTCTCTTGTCTATCTTGTTAAGCCTTTTTAAAAAGAAAACTGATGTCTTTCTTTTATATCTGTGCGAAAATGCAGCTAAAGCACAACCATGTGCTCACTGACTAAAAACTTGATTTTGATTAAGGTGACAACTTTTACCATAAATCAGACCAAAACCCGAGAAGTTCTAAATGAGCCTTTTGGTGCTGAATCTAAATAGAAAGCAGGTTGCTGGTGCAGTGACAAAAGTGTGGTTTTAAATATAGGGACATGTCTCTTTTGGCAGCTGGCTCTTTCTGTCTCATGATCATTTTCCAGCCTTAAAAAGCTGCAGTTAATCACAGGGCCAGGGTCAGAAAGAAACACATGAAGCACACAACATGCGCTCATGTATTTGTTGAGTCACCCTCACAGGCATAACACACAAACAGAGTCACACAAACATGTATGCCAGTACAGAGCTTCTAGTGTAGAGTCAGTCTATTTAAAGTCCATAATAATCGAGTTTTTTTCTTTTTCTGTGTAACTGTAGTGACGTGGGCTGAAATTAACTTCTGCTCACAAACTGCTACATTCCAGTTTACGCACAAAGTTGGATGGTGTTGATGACTTGGATGGATCGAGGACCTTTAGCTTCAGTCAAATAAATCACTCAGGGAATGACAGAATTAATATAATATTATTATATTGCATGGTTTACTCTCCCTGCAGCAAAGAAACAACCGCACTGACATGAATCATTTTTAAAAGCATATCTATTTATTTATTAATGCAATAAAGTTCCTAGCCAGACATTTACTAACCCCATTAAATCTCCTTCTCATCTCTTTTTTTATCAAAATCGGTTATTGAGAAGTTTTTTTTCCCATGAAAAAAATCCCCTCATATTAATGATTTTGGCCTGGATGTATCTGGATGCTATCCTGCAGCTTCAGCTCTGCTCATCAAACACACAAAACTCATCAGCAGTTTTGCTGTTTGACAAACGATTGCAAGTAACATTTGCAGTAACTTTCTTCTTCATGAATAATCATGTGTCTTGGCGGGCTAACATTAGCTAACATTACACGGCAGATTTCTTTTGACACAGTTGATTGATAAAATACGAGAAAAAATAAACTTACTAGCTGACCAACATGTTGGCTCGTACTCACTGTGTTGCCAGAATAAATGGATGGGACAGTGTCAGGCCTCAGTATAAGTAACTGCAGAGTACAACTTCGATTTTCAGATCCTTTTGCAGTGCGTGAAGACTCAACTTTTCTCACTTTTTCAACTGTCAATCCAAAAACAGAACACATCTTTGCTCTTATTTTGAAAAATGGCGACGTTTAGCTTGCAAAGTTCTAGTTGTAGCTACTCCTGCATTCTACCTCTGTCTGATCTAACGAGGTAGCCCTGCTCCCTTAGTTGATGGGATTGGTTCCTTATGTATGTGATGTATGAAACAGTGGCTGTCTGTATCCTGTCTGTACAATGTCATTCTTACGCTCTAAGCTCATGAAATTGCTTATTACTCTCATGATACATCTTTTAGAATCTAAAAAACATCACATGGTTAACAAGGTTAAACAATTTTTTTACTGGAGGGGCTCTCTAACATTTACTCTCCAAATAATATGACATTACCCTCTTTAAGGAGGTAAAAATCATCTGTGTGTCCCTTTTATTATTTGCTCCAGCAGTGCTTGAGAGTATTATCTAAAGTGACACTGACCTTTCAGTTATATTTATTTAAATATTTTTAAATTAAACAACATGAGAATAAATTACACATTTTTAAAAAATGTCATTAACTGAGTACAACTCATACAGGCAAAATTATATTTGGAACTACTTTGGTTTTGCAACCAAATATTAATCCACTGAGTAAAGCTGAGAGATTTGACCTTATGTCCATTTATAGATAGAAGTGTTCTTCATGTTTTTTCTTTCAAATAATGCTTTTTGCCACCAATTTGTAAGATTTAGTCATTTTAATTATTTTTTTAATGACCAGACTTTTCACAAAGAACCTTGTGTTTGTGGCCTCCCTCACTCAGACCTTTCATCATCACCCATTCCATCATCTCAACCTACGGGTGAGATACAGCAGCACCCTCCCACTACACACATACATACACATACGCATGCACACATGCACACACGCACACATGCACACGCGCACGCGCACACACACACACACACACACACGTTCAAAATTCCACTTAAAACCAAACACACACACAAACTCAGGGGGTTATCCCAGTAGATGCCCCTTGCATGACCATATACCATGTAAACACACAACACACACACACACACACACACACACACACACTGACACACACACACACACACACACACACACATGCACACGGACACATAAACACACACACATGTACACATGTACACATGTACACTAAACATTCAGCCTATATTTTCGTCCATTGAGGCAGATGGTCATGAGACACAGACGGGCACGTGGGCTTGTTCACTCATGCAAGACAAACACATCACCCTCAACCCCCGACCCAAAAAAAAAATGTGTATCACACATTGACTAAGGGTGGATGGTGAGCCTTGGGGTGCACATTAATGTAAGCCGTCACTTCAGAGCATGACCTATGGCCGAACGCGTGACTCAAACATGCTAAATTTAGTTATATAACATTTGAGGGAAAAAAAAACTCCCCAGCATGCCAGCAAACACTAAAGGGATGCCTGCAGGGCAGCGATGCACAATGAAGGAGAAAGAACAGTGGGGAGGAGATAAAAGATAAAAGAAGAAGAAGAGGAGTGAGCAGGGGATGTAGTGAAAGAGGTAAATGGAGGGGAAGAAGAAAGGAGTGAAGGTTAAGGAAGGCAATGAAGGAGAGGACCTGAAGTCTTCATGGATGAAAAAAGCATCTGAGAAGGATGGACTCAAACACTCGAACTAAGCTGAGATTACACATGTGCACCACAAGTGCCTTTGGTGTAAGGAGTCCTACAGTAGATCGGTGTGTTGCAGGTGCATCAGGTATTATTGCTTCAGAAATAATGGCTTCAATAAGTTTTTTCCACAGGAGAGATTTTGACATGACAGCAAAATAAATAATGGCTTAATCAAATTAAGGTGCTTCAGTTTTAGGCTCCTGGTGCTGCACACGAATACGCTGGCCAGGTTTTAATGAAAAAATAAAGCAAATTTTAACCCTTTTTTGTTATAAACTCAGCAATAGTAAATGGTTTTCTATCCACCACTGTTAAGAAAATGCAAGTTAATCAAGATAAGAAGGAAGAAGTGTGAATACTATAGTGGATGTTCAAGTCATATGCTTCATGTATGTCAGTGTGTCTTTAGTTATCTTGGTGTTTCTCTTCATATTTAGGTGAAAACAAAAAGAAGCTCAAGCTGAACAATCATAGTCCTTGTTGTCTTCACATGTGGTCACTGTAGCCATGATCGATGATTGGACGTCAAAAGAAGTGCCAGTTAGCTACAACACAGCCAATTGTATGCAAATGCTCATAAAATCCTTACAACACAAAGATGCAAAAAATAATGCTTCAAGAATGCAGACATGCACCTATCAAAACACAAAAAACATGTAATTCACTCTCTAAATTTACTTTCCGATAATAATATATATCTCTATGTGATTTACTCATAGGCATGTTAACACGCAGCCACAAACACTTTATCCTTCAAGTATCCAAAAGCTCCTTTCTCCAAAAATAAACAGTAAAAGTTCTCCTGTTCCCATCTGCAAACAGGAGACGGTGGGGAATGAAAAAGAGAAAACAGTGTGATGTGGTGCTGCTAGCCACAGTCTGATGACCTCACCAGAGTGCTACGCGGCACTCATCTTCCCCCCTGCCTCCGTCTCCATCATACCCACACACATGCACAGAGAGTGATAGTGAGACAGAGAGGAAGAAAGAGGAGCTGTCCTCCTCATTTGTGTCCCCTGCTGCTCCAGCCTACACATCCAACCTGGGGCGTGTACAGGGACGACACAACTCCTCACATCACTCATCTACACAAGCCAAATTTCAAACTGCGCTCTCATGCAAACCGTGAGGAAATGCACTTTTATAAACATAAAGAACTCAGATTGTTTGACCCAGAAGGTTCACCTGTCATTTTCTAAGTGTTTTTCTACTGAATTGGGGAAATTACTAAATAATGGGCAACCTATCCATCTTCTAAATAACACTGATTTTCCACAACAATAGCTCAAGATTACATTTTGACAAACAATCCTCTTAAACACAATGTTATGAAGCCACTGCATGAGGACAGGAGGATCACATGAATATGATGATCAGATTATGTCTCGATTTTCAATCAGACTTCTATGTCTGCTGGTTTGACCGAAGCCACATGGCCACACAATCAGTTCTCAGCTTGACTGAGTGAAGGGAAGATGGTCAGCTGTTCTGCTTTGGTCCTTAGATATAAACTCAATTACTATGTGTTTTTTTTCTTTTTTTACATTGTAACAAATATGTTCAAAACAATGCAATTCAGGTAAAAAATGAAAGCCATGGCACTCAGTCCGTGTCCCATTAATTAGTGTGGTATTTCCTCAGAGATTTATACTGTTGACCTCCTGGATTCAAGTGAACAAAGTGAGCCTGGAGTCAATAAAAGGTATGAGTGATTGTCTGAGAATTGTAAACATATCATTATATGCAATTTATAAGTCTTTGTCTGGAAAGTCCCTTTTAAGACTACCATGTACTCATTGGACATTTCTGGTCCTTTTTAACTGCTTGGAAAGTTTTTCAATGTTAATGTTATGTAAAATAAAAAAATTAAAAAATCAAGTATCAATAAATATTTACCCACTGCAACTCAAAAGACTACAGCCATTTTAATCATGTTGATGTTTATTATTTGGATTCCTATTAGTTGCTATGACAGTATTTCTTTGGGTCCACACAAAACACAGAAAGCACTTAAAAACAGTACACTGCAGCATAAAAATAGGCTAAAAACAAAGAATAAATTTCAGTCAGGTTAGGCTGACGGATAAAGGAGCAACATCTGAATGAGTAATAAACGGTAAACAAGACAGAGTAACTCAGTGAAACTCTACTTAAATGTCCAGGTTTAGAATTTAGGGGGATTTATTTATGTTGAATATGGTAGAGACAGAGTGCGCTCTGTCACATATTCTGCCATGTTGCATTTTTTGCAGCTACTGTTGACTCCTCTGCATGCTTGGAAGGGGAGGATGAGCAAGGGGATATCTAATTGCATGCAATAGGCAAGGACAGTGCTACATGTTAGTATTTCTTAGACATAACTTACCATGTTGCCTGCCTTAGTTTAGCATGTTGGCATGTTAAAATTTGTAATATAACTAAATGCAAATCAGCACAAATCAGATAGGAATGTTAGTTTTGCAGTCAGATATTGAAATACTGGACAAATCAAAATTTTGACCTGCTGGTTGCACCAGATGAAAAGTCAGTTGATCAACAAAGTCTGTCTGATTCATCCTTTGTTGACCATGAATGTCTGTAACAGATTTCATGGCAATGCCTGATACACATATTTCAGTATGGAACAAAGTGGTGGATGGACTGACCAATAGCACCACCCCTTTACCACGGCTAAAAATACAAACAAATGTGTAATGAGGCAGGACCTGGATGTCCTTCGGTGCTATTAATAATCCACCGAAAAAAATGAAAAATCCACACAGAAAGCCCGACTTCTATAATTAACTGACAGTTTATCGCAAATTCTCAACCACTGAAGATGTTTCACAGATCATAAAACTGGTCGTCATAACAAAGTGCAAAGCTCACGGCCAAAGTCATTACTGATGCTGAGTCAGCAATTGGCACGACCTCTAGCGAGCGCTGAGATGCTCTCGGCCAATCATCTGCGTGAACCAGAGAAAATCATGGCAATAACCGATACGTGACCCTGTAACTGATGATACACACACAAATATGCCGAGAAGTGAATTCACACAGTCCGTCGAGTCAGATTCAGCTTGTTGAGCAACATCCCCCCACCCCACCCCACCTTAATAACATACATGTATAACTCATGTAGGCTCCTCTCCTCCAGTTCTCTGACAGCTTAAATCCCACTTTCAGGTCATCTGGACTGTCAGAGGCTGTAAAAGTGCTAGTAGTGCAGTCTGCTTGTCCCCGCATGGCTGTGGTAACACTGCTGGCTATTTCTCCCTCACCATAAGGTAATCATTAGCAATGAGAGAGAGCTAGAAGCAAGCTACGTAAAATGGGAAATCCTCAAAGTTCCAGATGCCCTGCAGAAAAGAAGGGGTCTGCTATAGCAATTGATGAGTAAGTGGACACTAGGTGGAAATTGCACGGAGAGTAGAAGCTACTGTGGAGGTCTTATTTCCATTAATTTATTCAGTAGGCTTTTTGAAAGAACTTCTTTGGAGGTTTTGTTTGGCACTGAAGAAAGATTAAAAAACAGTCGGCCTCACAAAACCATATGAAATTAGTTAAGCTGGAAGAATAACAGTCTGTCAGCAGTGCTTAGTGTTTGCCACAGTGTGTAATATACCTCATTGTGCTCTGTACGATTACACTTCACACTGCTTAACTGTGCATTAGGTAATTGAGTAAAGGTAAGCTTAAACAGAGCGTGGATGAGAGGA
This sequence comes from Acanthurus leucopareius, assembly GCA_029814765.1. Lineage (NCBI taxonomy): Eukaryota > Metazoa > Chordata > Actinopteri > Acanthuriformes > Acanthuridae > Acanthurus > Acanthurus leucopareius. The sequence goes on along the minus strand of JAQMCX010000043.1, from coordinate 18,426,498 downwards.
GAAAAGCTATGTGATTTGGCTGATTATCATAAGGCAGGGAATCCAGCCATTAAGCCCAAGGCCTGCTGCTTTCACCTCCATCTCTGCAAATTAGCCTGAACAGATGGAGGGATGATGCTGGGGAGAGAGAGAGAGAGAGAGAGAGAGAGAGAGAGAGAGAGTGGGGAAAGAACGAGAAGAGAGTTCCTGTGGTTCCCTGTGGCTGCAGACCTCTGTAATCAGCATGCCAAGCTCCTGATGTCTAAATCCACAACTCGGACCCAGACAGTCTACACATACTATATACACACACTTACATTGCACACAAACACATGCACGCAAACACACACAGAGCGAGCTCCCAACACATGAGCTGTGTGGCGGTCTCTGGTCATGTGGAGTTTGGCGACGGAGAGCGTCCCAAATAAATGCAAGATGACTGAGTGTGAATCTGAATCCATGCAGCATTACACTGAGCCATTACACAAGGGGATGTATCATTTACTGGCATCTGACCTTTTCTGGTTTTCCAATGAAATTACTGAGAGAGCCCTCATGGTAAGATCCCACTGACCCAGATTTTTCAGTCAATGTCAATATTAACTCATTATTGAATTAAAAAAAAATCGTCTCTATCAGCCAATGTCTGTTTTTGATATAAATACACACTTAATAATGCTTTTGATATCAGCCAATAATATTGACACCCATTATTTTAAATGTTTTTATCCTCCTGCAGCTTTGCATGACATCAACAGAAATTCTCATCTAATTCCCCTGAAAAATCAGACATTTGTAATTGCAGTTTAATGAATAAATTGAGCACACTTAGCTCTTCTGTCCCCTTGCATGTATTTGTCAGTGATGATTTAAAATCCAAATGTTCATTCATGTCTCAGATCTGCTTTCCCTCTTGACTGTGTATCATTGTGATATATGTGAAATTTTGACAAAACTTGGATGTATATGAACATACATTCTTGAAAAAGGATGAAAGAAAATATGTGATACTATTGGATTGTTGGGAAATTACAGTGAACTAATTCTTAAGTATTCGGTTCTCTGAAAATGAGTGTTTCTAGTGACATGAATGAAATAGAAAATGTGCAACGTACATTTGACATGGCATCAAGTTTATTGTAATAAAATAACAAATTGGTTGCAGAACCTCTCATATGACAGAAATTATAAATGTTTATGTTATTCCTTACACTGCTTCATATAATCACATTAAAAAAAGTAACAATGACGTCTCACTATGATCAGCCCAGGCTTTAATAATGGCATCTGCTTGTAACATCAGGTGTTTCTTTAATGAACATGCGGCGAAATCATTCACGACTGGCTGGCTGCTCATCACCGTAAGCAGCAGTGACATGGCCCGTTTTCATCCTTATGTTATTCACTGGGGGGGGGGGGCTTTGTTAAGCTCAAACGTCACCATGGACCGTCTCTATTTATAGCCAAACTCTTACATAGTGGCAGATGATGTCATAGCCTCTTGTGCGCACGAATACGGGGAAATGCGGGACTATTCAGCGCGGGGAGAGGTCTCCTTCATGTACACATTCATTCATTGTTAAAGCATGGGTCAGCATCTCAGAGCCCAAAGTAATCAGATAGGAATTACAGCTGTGAGGGGAGATAAACCGAGTGATAAAACCATGAGAGACGGAGCGAAACCAATGTGTCACTTCCTGTCATGGGAGGGAGAGGATTAGGCTTAATAGCTGAGGGAAAGTTTATCTAAGGGGAAAAAAGTTAAGTCCTTTCAATGAGTGAAACTTTTGTTGAATAACCAGTATCTGAGCAAGCCCTGAGGGGCAGCGATGGTGAGCTTTTGTAGTTGGCACTTAGGAAAGGAGACTGATAAAGGTATTCTAATACTCATGGAAGCTTTCAAGCAGCAGTTTTAATGTGATAAGGATTATATGAAGCGCAGAGCTTGGCAGCTTGACTCTTAGTGAATTAAACAGACACTCACCATTGAATAGCAGAGTAATAAAGACTGCTTTATCATCACAGGGAGTAGTAGTGAAGGTGGTGGAGGACCAGGCCAACGTATGACTCAGACTGAAGGGAATCTGGCTCAGCTGTCACTGAAGAGCCATTGTTGAAGTGAAATAAAGAGCTGTATTGACTCCCCTCATCCGCTGGTTCTCTATGGGACCTACTGGTGTGGTTTAGTGGGAGGATGAATGATGCAAGGGATGCAGCAGATTAAAGTGTTGTGGCATTTTTAAGAAATCAGTTTATTACACCTAACAGGACCCCAGCTAGTCTGATTCTGTAGACTGGTCCGTGATCAGTTTGACATCAGTCTTACACTGTAATTTGGATGGAATTTTTATAACTTGTATTAGTTAAGTGTTATTAAGTGTTACAGTGTAAAGTGATACTTTATGTTATAAAATAAAATTAGGGCTGTCAGTCAACCTAAGCAATTATTTTTTAAGCATTATTTTTACTATAATTAATTCAAATGATTGAATTTTATGACAACCCTTATAAAAGATATTATAGCGTTTTTAATTTTTAATTGCAATTAACTAAGAATCATTACTTTGGTTAAAGGATCTGTAAACATAATACCATCTTATCATTACGACAAGTTCACTGAAAATCATTACACCATAATGCTGAAACACCTCTAACTTCTACTTGATATATTGGCCTTTGTGTGTGGATGCTGATAGGTCCTGCATGATAAAAGAGCTCTAATCTTATTAGAAATACTTCCCCAGTCTAACATGCCATACTTTAAGTGCAGCTAAGGCAAACACTGAATTGTGTGGGCCAAAGTCTGCACATGTCACCCACTACATCTAATCCAGCAGGCTAAATCCCGGCCATCACCCCCTCTGGCGTGCTGCACGGCACTGAGATGTTGAGTCACTGAAATAATCAGTCTTGTTAAACTGGCAGAGATGAGAATGTTTTCCCCCAGACATTCAGCACTGTAGCACTCAGTGTATGTTTTATGTTAAAACTAAGGCTCTAACATGACGACCTAGAGTGAAAATATTTGTGGATGATAAAGTAAATAAAAATCCTCAAAACATATGTCTACATCTTCGCTGACGGCACATGTGTTCTGCTCTCTCCATCAACACGTCAACAGCAAGAATGTTTCTTTGAGTTTGTATTAAATCTTCTATCAAAGATTAAAAAAAAAAAAAAAGTTCAACAAATCCTCATAACCAGCCCCCCAGCAAATATTCACCACAAAGGAGTCTATTCAAACTGAGGACGAGCCTGTTTTCAAAAACCGACGCAGTCATCAGAGTACACAGCACAGCTGACTGGGATCTCTCATGCGTAGGAAGATAGAAAGAATAAAAGGAGGAGGGGGAGGAGGAGGAGGAGGAGGAGGAGGGGGGCACTGCATTTACTCCACCGGGTCTCCTTGTTCATTCAGGGTCACGATACATGAAACTACAGAACAACATGGGTACATCCAGTTCATTAAGCCCAACAAGCTCCGGGTCTCACAGGAATTTGGTGGGAGACAACATATTTTTGTTAGTGATCTAAGGCAGAGGTTTCCAAACTGAGGCCTGGGAACCAACAGGGGTCCATGAGAAGACTGTAGGGGGTCCCCAACTAAAGGATAAATGGAAATTTTAACTTTTATTCCTTTATTTGGAAGCTGTAACGATGTGGAAACAATTAAGTTTGTCTGTTTTGACTATAGTTTATAGTCCCCCTAGTTTGATGGACTACTCATACTTTTTAAATCACACCCGGCAATAAAAATTTGCCCAGAGGAAATTACTGAAGAGAAATTATTTTCAAATAGGGGTTGATGGTCTGTGGGGTCCTTGAGATGACAAATAAGGAAAAAAATAGATTAAATGGCCTCTTTTAAAAAAATCTGAAAAATATCACATATTACTAAACACAACTGTGAAGTTCTACTTAAATGTTTTTGTCTAACATCCGAGTTAAGGTATTGCAGTGCTATAGGATATTCCTAACTACAAATAGAGATAACAGAGCCTGAAATGTGTACAAGAACATTAGTTGACATGAATGCATTTGGTCCGTCCTGACCATTTTAGCAGATTATTATTATATTAAATACTATTATAGCTGCTCTCTACAACACATCTGCACAACTTCAAACATCTGTTTTCTCTAGTCGTGGTCGGGAATAGCCCACTCAAACTAGAACTTTTGACTGGGACAAGCTGATGTGTAGAATAGAAAAAAAAAAGATTCAAAAGACCGTCTATTAAAAGCATGTTTGTGGTGCTGCTAATTGAGTTCTCTCTCAGTTCAGCCATGAAAAACTTCAGCCTGAAAGATAATATGACACCTTGAGGTCAAGATGCTGCATGGTGAAACTGCTGGAGCCCCGATGAGCTCTGAGCCGAGGAGGGTGGATTGTGGTTGCTTGGTCTTATGGTCTTATGGTTTGTCTTTGCCTGGAGAGAGATGTGACTAGCAGTCAGCCTAATGATCAAAGTGTGTAAAGACCTCCGACCCAAGTTACTCAGCAATTGTTCAGTAAACAGACAGACTCTCTCCTCTAATCCTCCTGCACAGATCATTACATCTGGACTTCCTCTGTTTTCTGGAAACAACCCAATCACCAGGACTTTATGTTAGCATTGCACAAATCTACAAACCATAAATATATTGAAACTTTATTATTCTTCATGTGTTTTTATGTTGAACCTTTTTAATGGGTATGGTCTGGTTAGGTTTAGGCAATAAAATCACTTGGTCAGGGTTTGGAAAAGATCATGTTTTGGATTAACACACCTGGTTTTTGTCAGAACTTTGCTTGGAAATTCTTACGTTGTCGCCTTTAAAAAAAAAAAAAAACACTTGTTGGCAGACACACTGTAGGAAATTCTCCCATCATGTCATTAAACATATGGTTTTAGTCCCCACAAGATGGCAGTGAAATGTCCTGATGGTCACTAAAATTATCCACTTGAAACCTGGCAGCCAGCTTGCTGAGGTAACACAGCACCATCATCCCCTCCAACCCTCTGGTGAGAAAATAAAGCTCATACAGGCCAGAGTGGACTTCTCAAACACTGATATACCGCATATGTGATCTACAAATTTTGTATATCTGAGGTTTGCAAAAACATAAACTAAACATTTCTGTGGCATTCAGGCTGCTGGGAAGAGTGTGAAAAAGCAAAAGACTTTAAAAAAAAACCCATGTACACTGTAATGACCACTGCCTCAACCAGTCTGACCACCTACTGAGCCACCAATGGCTGGACATAGCAGCAGATAGTTTGAGGGTGTTCGTTATGGGGCTGTGTCAGTGCAGGTGCAGCGGTGAGAATCTCCAGAGATGCAAACTGACAGTTAGTGATAAGGCTGCTTAAACAGGCTGGTCCGTTCCCTCTAGGTATGACCTTTCCCACATTTCTGTTCCCTAAAAAGGTCAAGCACTGATTCCTTACGGCTCCAAAAATGCTGCTCTGTTTGTGACAGTGCTGTGCTGGTAATACTGGATTTTTTTTGACAATAATTAGTGGAATTGTAGAATATAAATGTGGACAGTGTATAATGCAAAAATGCAGAAAAACAATTCAAAATAGACACTTTTTTAGGGGTTAGATTAGTTATGACTCTGCCGCGGGCTGCCTCCTAAACTTGCTTTTTTTATCTTTCATTTAAAAAAAATGAACTAATTTTTCTCCAAACTTAGTGTCCAGTAAATAATGTCCTATATTTAAAACAAGTCTCTACAGCATCAGCTTGTGACACATTTCTGTGTCTGTTTGATCAGGACTGTTTTATTTTTCTCCCCAGAGCTCATCCTGTGTTCCTAAATGTTGCAAGGGGGAGAATACACAGATGGGGCCTAAGCAAAGTCAGAGATTTGTGTTGTATAACACACACACACACACACACACACACACGTTCAGACAAAAACTGTTGTGCACAGTGCAGAAGCGAAAATAAAAGCATCATACGCTGACATCATGACATGGACCTGTGACATCACTGTGAGCGAGTATATGTCTAAAATGTCTGTTAAAGCCAAACACTGACATGCATAAACACATGTGCAGCACTATGAGTCTATACAGAGAGCGCAGCCTGAAGGGGCCAGAGCATCCATACAGAAGGTCAGGCTGAGAAGGACAGATGATGATGCACATCAGATTTAATAGCCAGGGGACCCCGGGGAGCCCCCCAGGGTGTTGTACACTCAGCTGCAAAGCAAACTGGCCCAAAACAGCAGAGGAGGCAATGACTAAGTGAAAGAGTTTGGCAAGTTGGAGAAGGATGAAAAGACAACTCAAGATCAAGGAGATAAAGTTTAAAGAAAACATTCAGCAGTGTTTTCACACAGAAAGAGTCTTCTGATGGATAACTAAAAATATGTGGTGAAACATTTCTTAACAGAGATTCATTTAAATCTGCATTTATGTCTCATATATAATAGCGCATACAGTTTCTACTTCTTCTGCTTTAACATTAATTTATCTGTACTTTACGGATGCAGTCTGTCTAAAGTAGGTCAACTTTTCTGTGTATAAATGCATACTCTGCATTATTTTTCTGCAGATTACATTATGTGTCATTTGACTGAATTAGTTACAAAGACAGTGTGTCATCACCACAGAAGGTGTATTTTGCACACTTCTTTGAATCATCTGTACCTGAGTTGGGAGTCTTCTTCATGCTCCGGGTTTGTTGTTGGTCCTGTTCTCTCGGTTCTCAGTCAAAGCAGCGCTGTGGTCCTCGCGGGAAGCTGTCCGTCTCACGCGGTCCCGTCGTCCAAAACAGTCGAGTCGACTTTGGCGTCTCGGTTGCGCTGCACTTGTTCTTGTGCAGCTCGCTCCCGGTGCGTGACGACGCTGTGTGACTGCAGGCAGCGCAGATGCAAAAGTGCCGTGTGATGCGCTCAGCTCGGTGATGTGCAATTTAGCGGCACACTGACGTCCTCAAGACTGCACGACCATGGTAAAAGAAATGTGATTTGAGCGCACGAGGATGGGGGTTGGGGGTTCAACCGACGCGTCTTTACGCACGGATCCCAAATGAATACGGCAGCTATACAGCGCTGGGTTCCTCAAGAAAAATAATAACTAATACAAATTATTATTACCCAATCACAGCAATGGACTGTGGGAAAGAAAACAGCCTTGTATCAATGTGTCAAACCGTCAACATCTCTCTGGAAAACTTAATTCTTTATATATTTTGCAATAAAATATTCCACATTACTGGACATAAGCCTAATTTGCTCAAGAAAAGAGAAGAGCAACTGACTGCGTTTGCTTGATTGAATGATTGACTGATGTGGTGGATAAATTTCAACAACACGGAATGATGGAAACACGCAGCCTTCAAGCACACAATATCCATTATAGACCTATAGCTTACATATATTACGGGAACTTTCATCTTTACTATAACCTTTGTCCACACACTTCAGAGGACTTCTAAGAACAACAACTGATCAACAACTAATATAACCTTTATTTTTGGTGCTCACTATTGTGCACACCTGGATTTGAACACGAAGGCTATCAAGAATGTTTAGGCTTCATCAGCTCCATGACCTTCTTTCTTCTTCTCCTACACACATTGAGGCTGAAACAACACTGGGTAACTAGGCCGAGATGTAGAAGCCAGACCAGTTTAAATCAAGACCTGTTAGGCGAAAACTTTCAAAAGCTGCCCGTTGCTCACATCAGAGACGCTGAGGCGTGTATATATTACAGTATCACAACTGCCCACTGCTGCCCTCTTGGGGTCAAACGTTAGACTTGCAACTCTCCCACAGTTTTCATCACAGCATGACGTCCGACCCCGTAAAAAGTGTCGACGCTGTGTCAAACACAAATAACAACAGAATGCAAACATTTTTCAAACCACGACGGCTTTACGAAACTATTCTGTAGAAAAACTCCTGTAGAGTGATAAACTTCGTCCCATCCTCCCTCTCATACCTGACCATGATATCATCACCTGTCATTAATAAACCTGTTCACCTGTTGAATGTTCCGAGCAGGTGTGTTCCGAGCATTTAACGACTTTCCGAGTCTTTTGTTGCCGTTTGACTTGTTAAAGCAGGAAAAACAGGTGGAGGTCATAACATTAATGATGGTCCCGGTCCATGAAGTGTGCCAGCGAGCATAACAGCGGGGAACCGGACCTGGAGCCTCTAAAAGGATTGCGTCCTGCGGTTTTTATGAGATAGTAAACATGTGCTTTTCCTGATGTAGCAAAGTTTCTGCTTTCAAGAAAATCTGTGTCATCGTAAATAAATATCTGCTCCTCCGTTTCACACCCCGATATCCACGTTTGCATAAACTAGAATTTAAAAACAGATTGATAAGCTGTTTATAACATATATTGATAGGCCTGTACGGTAATTATTTACGTACATAAAACACACAGAGTGTAAGGGCCATTCCAAGGGATTACTACGTGTGTGCGTGTAGGACACTAAGTTGTCCACTAGGTGTCACCATTACATATTGGGTGATTGGGTCACATGTCTACTTAGGTAGGAACCTTTCATCAGCTAGACGGTGGGAGCACAAATAGTTTTTTGACCGCAACGCCGGTACGCAAGGCCTGGTGAAGTTTGTGATGTAATTGTTTGCTGGATTTATGGATATGATGGACACTAATTACTGGACTCTTGCACGTAACACATTGAAAACCAAAAGGATGAGCAATAATAAATCCATAAAAATCAAAGAAGACGTCGAATGTTTTATTTCACAATACACAACGAAGCGGCGCACGGCAAGCGCGTCAATTATGTTTAGCCCGTCTATGCAGCCCTCAGTGGCTTTAAGTTTTAGGCTTAGCCGCTACACAGAGCAAATATTTCTAGTACAGCAGCGACATTCTAATAAATATTTGAATATTTATAGTGTTAATGTATGTCAGTATTCTGAGCAGATGTGTCAGAAATGAGAAACTTTGAAATGAAGAGTTTAGAAATGCATTTTTAGAACAGAGTCTGTTATGTAACAACACAAACAGTGAAAATACTAACGCTACAGATTCTGTGTCATTAAGTTGTGTTTTTTATTATGTATTCTTCACAGATTTACAACAGTCAAATAAAATTTAAGAAGGAAAACATCCAGCAACTGAATTTTCTTTAAAAATAACACACTGGGGCGGGCCAATCAGTGTCACTGTTACAGTCAGAATTGAGTTAAGTAGAATAGAGTCTGCTAACGTTGTGTGTCTGTGGTTTAATGAGCGCTTCCTTCTCTCTACTGACAAAAGCATCTGGGTCAAAAATGACATGAAAACCCTAGACACAGAAAACACTCGTGGTTTCCTGTGAGATGGCTTTGGTTTTAACCCCTAAAGACCCGGACCCATTTCTACCTGAAGGGAAATTTAGGAGGGCATAAAACAAATGAAATAGAGCACATAGAACACATTTCTCCAAAAAAAAATCAAAATTCCGCCACTAGGTGCCAAAGATCTCAAAAGTGACATAGATGTCACTTCGGGCGTAAAATAGTTAAATAATATGTGAAACCTTAATCTTAATTTTTTTTGAAAATAAATCAGCCTGATAATGTATGTCGTTGTCTTTTTATTTGTATATCTTCAGATCAACATCCAACAACATAAATACCATCTGAATAATAATAAAAAAAACTCTTTGTAGGTTTAGTCTAGGCATTTCCTCAGATCAACAATAAGAAAGGTACCATCTGAACAATGAAAAAAACATGTCGCCTCATAGAGTAGGTTTAGCTGCTTATCTTAATAATTACGGTATGTATATATTGCATTCACCACTGATACTACAAATCCTAGAATGCTTTGCTATTTCGTTGGCACCTCAATCAAGACCCTCAAGGGCCTTGTGTTGACATTCATTAGTAACCTGAAAACAGTCACCTCGGGCAAATTTAATCCACCCTCTCAAAAAATTTTGAGTTGAGTTTTCTTTATGCACTTTTTCTTGCTACTGCAAGGCAAGGACTGTTAATAGTTGAATTGTTGAACTTTCATTGAAGATATTTTTTTGTTGTTGGCCTGTGAAAATGGGTTTACACTGAAAATAAACTTGAAATGCTACAGATAGAGAGAGACATAAGAATTTATTTTATTTAATTTTATTTATTTAAATAACAATAAGAAACAAATGCCACTGATGTATTTTGTTTTATTTGAAATTTGATTTCTCATGT
>JAQMCX010000043.1:18358754-18416262 GCA_029814765.1 Acanthurus leucopareius | reverse complement strand
CCCTCTGTGTATTTGAGTTTGACACCCCTGATCTAGAGAGTAAAAATGGTGAATATTCATGCCTTGCAGCTGATGTCATGATGTAGTCCTAGAGCTGCCATGTTGTAAGTAGCTACTTGGTGCCCAACAGGTCTTATTGCAACCCATTAATAAAATTATATAACTGATATTGGTTCAATTAAGCTAGAATAAACAATATATAACTGAATATAATTAAATCAGCCAAGTAAACTGATCAGATCATAATTAGTTTTCTTATTGTGACAAATATATCACACCGATTTTTTTCAACCATTTTTAGGCTAATTGCCCGATGTGACATTTGTGTAACACCAATATTTACTTGATCGTTTTATACAAAGTTCTTCAAGAAATGTGTGAACGATAGTTAAACATTGCAATCACTGAATTGGATAAATTACCTTTTAGCCTCAGAAAGAGCTACCTTTAAATTAGATAGCTGGCTGGTTTTTCCACATGCAACAGTCAAGTTCATTGGTTGGTATGGAAACACATGATCACCCCACTGGTCACATGACCTATCATAAATGCGCTATAGGTGTTACTCTGGGACTTCATGAGTGAAAAATAAAGGATTAAGCTGAACATGGAACCATCCAGAACGTTAATATGGTGTGAGACAACCGTGTCACCGTGGGTCCTTATGGGCTGATTATCAAACCACCATGGCTTTTGTTCAATATTTTATTGAGTATGTCAGCCAGTAAAATCTTTGTTGTTCAAGCAAAGTTTCTGTCATTGTTTGATTCTTTAAAAAAGGCTTTAAAAAACATCAGTAATCATTTTGATTCTATTTTGATGGCATAAAAACATATCATTTTAGCTTGCAGATTTGTTTGTTACAGAAAACAAGACAAAAAAAATTCAAAAGCAAAAAAACAAATGGAATAAGCAAAGTATCTATAACACTAACAATACTTCATCCTTTTCAGTATTTCTTAAATCCATTAAGAAAACATGACTTAGATATTGTATTTATATAAATGGTGGTATATTTTGAATATATCAACACTTAGACCTGCCTTACTTATAATTTCCTGTTTTCTTTCATTATTGATAATGTGTGTGATTAATATTTTAAGTCAACAAAACAATATTTCTTTTAATACTTGTGATCTTGCAATCAAATATAGCCTTAAAAAGCCAACACATTTTAAATTGAAAAAATGTAATAATCAATACTTACAATATTAGAATTTCTCAAAGTTGGTGATACTACAACAACAATGAAACACTTAAAAAGTGTTAAATATTTCAAATTGTTTCACAGTTCTATCAGGCAACAGAGAAATAAAAAGAAAGCAAACCAACCCTGAAGAAGAAGATCCCAATCAAGCAAATTGCAGAAATACTTTACGTACAATGCTAACTAAGGTCATTTTGGTTTAGTTGTGGGTTCTGTGGATCTACTAGAGGATGGAGGCCGTTCCTGTTCATAGTTTCATACACATTATCTTCGCAAACCTGTGAAGCTGTTGCTGTTCTTCTGTTCCTGCTCCAGTTTTTCACCTGTTGGCAGTGAAATATCACTTTAGAGACTGTCCGCATAGCATAAACGTGAGTGCAGATATCAAGAAAATTTAATTCATTACACAACCGGTTTTAGTAAGAAGTGACTGACTGTATTTTTAATGAACTCTAATCCTAGCAGTTGACAGGAACCAATTCCAGTGCTCCATTACTGTTGACACCAGTTTTCCACTGGGAAAATGGCAGATAAATTGTAGGTATTCAGTATTGTATAGTGTAATAAATCTAACCAAGACATCTTAGGTCACATGATGGAAGGGGACTCACTCTCCCTGAAGATATAAAAGGCTCATTTTCAGGTGAAACACAACCATTTTTATTTTCAAGTGACTGACACTGGTGTGAGCCTTTTTATTTTGCGAGGAACTGTTGTATTCCAGTGAAAAGAAAGGAGCAATCAGGAGAAATCAATAAGATGTCTTCATTCATTACAGGGGGCTTCTCTTACTAAGAAATGTGCTCTTTATCTTGAGACAACACTGAAGTCAATGAGAACAGATGTAAAAACAAGTTAAAGAAAGCTGGACCCACCTTCTGTAGGTAAAGCATTCAGTGGTTTTTCTCTGTAGTCAACCCATATATATTGTTTTTTTAAACTTAGGTGGGTGGTACCTTAGGTTAGGTGGTTTTGGTGGGATGCATGCATCATGCTAAACTGATAGAGTTCACATGTAGAGGGAGAAACCACAGCTGAAAATGGCACATGATGCAGCTTACAGAAATGTCTGAACTTACCCTTAGGATCAACAAGAAGGAGGTCAAGGTCACCAGTATGCTGATAGCACAGGTGACGCCGATGATCAACACCAAGGGGGGTCTTTTTTCCATTGTGCTTTCACAAATGCACAGCCATCCTGTGACAACAATGATAACAGGGCAACACAATAAAATAAACTGTCTTCTTCGAATATTCCTGTAGCGCTACATTTAGTGATGGCTCTTTTAGAGCACAATTGGTGATAGTTTTTAACTTGCAAATCAGTAAAATGACAATGAAATCTATGTTGACAGAGGGGAGAGGGCCTTTGAGGCCGTGAGATGCCAGACTTGAGCTTTGTTTTTCAACAATCAAATACAACGGAAATGGCTAAAGTATGTAACAGATGTGATCCGCCAGTGGTAGATTATTGGGGAGTATTAATTATTCAGATGCTTTGATTGTAAATTATTTAGGATAATATCACAAAATTAACTACATTATCATACAAGCAATGCAGACTAGTAGGGTCTATAAGAAATGTGAAAAAAGCCAACGATTAAAAACAATTTTTTTGACAAAATTTCGAATAAAAAAATGTGATCATAGATCCTTTAATACCATTTTTAATGTCATCATCACAAAAATTGACTTAAATATGTGCACAATGGAAAACAAATAATACTGCAGAGTAATTATCTTTATTCATGTCACTGTCCAGCATCCAATACAGACTAGTCTGTTTTTCTGTTTCAAATAATATTCATTATGTAGAAAACTTATCAAATTGTGTTTTTAAAAGAATGAAAAAATTGCCATAAATACTATGCAATTAAGTAAATTGATATGTCATGCGACACAATGCAGCTTACCTTCTTTAGCTGGGAGTAGGCATCTAACAGCATCTGAGGGACCTGGCACCGGGGGCCACAGGGACAACTGATTTAGCATGAATAGTTTGCTTGCAGTTTGCTTGAATTTATTAATGAAAGATGAGAGAGTTTGAACACTCCAAATTTCCAGTGGAGGTATTAAGTGACTAATGTTTAACAGGGAAATGGAACCCTGTTTCATTGTGACCAAGAATGATTACTTTCCACAATGAATCCCACCTTTATTTTTCTTTTTGAAAGGGGGGATTCCTCTCTCCCATCTTTCTCGTTTCCTACCATTTCAGAAAGCAAGAATTGTCATTCATGAAAGACATAAAGCTACTCTTTCACATTCTTTGATCTTTACCCTCAAGTCACTGCCAGCAAACAGTTTGCACCTAATTTGGAAGCCATTTCACGTAAATGGGTGTGGGGGGTGGGGGAGTTAGGTACTAGAAACTTTATGGAAATTTTCGTTTGTTTGTTTTGCCAAAAACATGAAAATAAAAAATGGACCACAATTAAAATACACTTTTAACCTTCAACTCATATATATATATACACACACACACACACACACACACATATATATATATATATATATACATATATAAACACTTTTTTGGACCTTTTCAGTCACAGGCCCTTAGAATATACCCCCTTACCACCACCATATGGTGCCCCCGTTTAAGAACATCTAGATGAGGTGCTACCCATTTGATATAATGCTGAGGCTCATATTCTTTTAAATACACATTTTGTTTGTATGTGAATCTTAATTTGCAAGTACCTGTTAATTGTAGCCATCAAACATATGTTGTGGCATGTAAAGTACATTTTCATATGGAGTATTTACCTATGAAATGTCCTAGAAGTGCAAAGAGGGATGCTAATCTGAAAAAAATTCTAACTTTATGAATACACCACACAGTTCTTGAGCTCCTCTCCACCCCTTGAAAAAAGACTATGTGTATAGAGTTTGAGAAGGAAAAGGAAAAAAAAGCACCTCTCACAACAAGTGTGTGGACTTTGCATTGGACATCTTCCTTAGATATGTGCGTGTAGACACATTGGTAGGAACCAGCGTCTTCCACGGTGAGGTTGCTGATGGTGATGGCATTGTTCCTCAGTGATCCTTTCATCTGAGTCCTGTTTTGGAATTTTTCTCGGACATTGACTTCGTTGTAATAGTAAAGCACCTCTTCTTTCATCCCCTTAAAACTTAGATACAGATACATCCCTGTATACTCTTCAATGCTGCGGGGACATCCTTCAGAGGAGCACTTCAAGCTGATGTCCTTGCCAAATTCTCCGTACAATGCAATGTTCTCTATCATAAGAGACAAAATTATTATTTTTAAAAAAACATACCACAGTACACGGTCATTTGTTTTATTTTAACACTGTCTGGATAACAAAGTTGCTAGAAGCAGAAACTGAAGCTATTTTGCACAGTCTAGTAAACACTGGGGCAGCCTCCAACTACAGCAAAAACACTAGTAAAATTGTTTTTAAGGAAAGTAAATGTTCATACCTGCATTGGCAGAAAGACAGAGCAACAGTATGGCCCAACCAGGTGGTATCATCTTCAACACTGACTGTGTACCCTTTGTCTCTCACACACATACAAGAAGAGCAGCACTTCCTGTACTGTTTGATGTGGGGTGATGATGTGCGACAAAATAATTGCATTTCACTAATTTCCCTATAAGCTGCAGATACTGTGGTGACATTACCTTTAGATTTGCTCTGCTGATGTGATGCTGAAAAAAAAGGCCATTAAATGTGTAGGCTTAAAAAAAAGGGTAAAAGCTTATTAACTTGTTATATTTGAAAAAGCTTTCCAGGTTCAAAAATTCATAAATTATGACATGTTGTTATACCTGTTATAACTGTGAATTTAGACAGTTGTGTTGTCAGTATAAGATTTATTCTAAGTATTTATTTTTTACACAATAAAGGAAAAACAATCTGTAACCTTTCATTAAATTGAATTAAACAATTGAATTAAACATGTAAAAATATATTTACATGCCATTTAAACCCACTCATGTAAATTGTGAAATATTCTTCTTTTTAATTTCACTGTGCAGCTACTACATGTCACTTTGTATCCGTATGAAACTTGATAGTTTAACAAAAACTGTGATTTAAGTCAAATTGTATCATTAATCTCACAGTATATCTCTGATCATTTACAGTTCGAACAGTGTGTCTCCTGCCCACAGCATCTAAGGAGAACAATGAAGGGAGTGCACCCCCTGGTGGAGGTTATTAGACCAACTAAAGTAAAGGAAAACAGAGAAAAAGTAATATCAAGTTGCATTTCAGAATAAACCATCTTTTACTGTACTTTTACTTTGTACTTTTACTTTTACTGTAGATGTAAAATTGCCTGATTTGTATTGCTATTTATTTAATGTATAATTGAACCTGTAATGAATTTTGCTCCATTTCTTTATATAGGCTAGTTTGGGGATTATTTTCACAGTGACCAAAAGATACTGAACAAACTTGAGCAAACTTGAGACACAGTGGACACAAAAATGGTCTAAGAAACATTTTTATGTGAGTATTTACATTGTCACACATAAAATCAACAACGCAGAGAACAGGAACATTAAGATTCAACAAATATGTGATAGACAAAATAATGGAAATGCCTCAAAGCATAATGAAACACATTTACATAATTTTACAATTAAAACTGAATAAAAACATCTTGTCACTCACGAATCTCCAAAATATGGTATTTAAAAAACACTGAATATCCAGAGCATGCATTAGCCCTTTCCACCCTCTAGAGTGCGCTCTTGCTGCATTTCTCAGAGTCACAAAGAGGGAGAACCTCTGGAGTCAGCACTTTGCACTCTGTCTCAGAAAGTGGACTGTCTGTCCTCCAGTGTGCAATGAAGCTTCTTTGGCTCTTGTTTATTTATAGAGGTAGTCTTAACAGATCTCCTTTTTTTAATCTAACTTCACAGAGCAGAGGCTCATCAAACCTTTTCTGAGGACTGACTTTAGATGCAGGCCCAAACAATAAAAACTGAACCTGTATTATCAGTTTGCAGAAACATTTCTTCCACTCCCAGCAGTTATTTACAGCTGAGATTGAAACTTAGTTCTCTGTTTATTTTGCTTGATCTATTGTTGTTTTTAAATAGCTAATTAGCCACACCTGCTCTACTATTCAAAAACCATGAATACAAACCGAATCAGAGTATCAGTTGGCAGCTTTTAGTGTTCAGCCGACTGAAACTAATGCAATGCAGCAGTTTTTCAAAGGGCATTTATATTAAAGTGAACTGGTTAATTTGCTAAAACTACTACACTAACAACAGAGACTAAATACTGTCATTATATCTGCAAACAGGACTTTTTTTTAACTCTAAGTTGTTGAGTCAGGTCTATGGTCAACTTTAAGGCCATAGTTCATAATGCCAATGCTATCAAGCAAAGATTGTATGAACTCGGTGATTTTCAACAATTTGACTTAATGTAATGGCAAAGTTTGTAGTGGATCTTGACATCATGTGTCAACACAATAATAATAATAATAATAATAATAATAATAATAATAATAATAATAAATTGTTTCTGAAGGTCCACTTATTTGTTTTTGTTCATGTTTGTATTTGCTTTAAACTGGTCCACTGATGCTGCTAACAGTGAAATCATATTTAAAATGTAAGTTAAAAAAAATGTACCAAAAAATGCTGTAAAACTGATGAAAGAGAAATTAGAATTCACCTATCAAGTTACACCTGCCATGTTGTAATGCAAGCTGCCCAACAGATGGCATGACCAAGACCTATTTAAGGTCTACAGTATCTGACTTCTGTAATATCTTAACTATTAAATGTGCTAGCCAACTTTCATAAGCAGAGGACAAAACCATTTCAAATGTGAAAGGTTATGAAGCTTTTCATATTTTCATGCTCAGTTGAAACAGTCTTTAAGAAAGACAGAAGAGAATAAAAAAAGATTCTCTTCCTCCTTCATTCTAAAAGTAGAATGGAAAAACACCGAAAGATTTTCTATGTACTTTTCTGTTATCAGAGAAGCTCATCAGGAAGAAGAAAAAATAGAACAGCCACCAAGTGAGAGAAGCAGTTAGACATTTTACAATGAAAAGTCTAGAGACGTAAATGTGTTGCAGACAAGACCTGTAGCTACATGTTAAGTTGAGAAAAAAGAGCTCTAACAACTTCAAATTTTTCCTTGGAAATTATTCATCATGACTGTGTGCACAAGAATTCTTTAAAAGTTTTCATCATTTCTAGACAAGTATTTCACAAATATCTTATAACAAGAAGTGTCGTCAGTATAAAAATCTACGTGTCAGCAAAATTTTAGTTTTTATTTTTAATTAATTTAGAAGAAAACAGATCACAATTTGGAAAATTTATTTTTGACAATGATGAAGTACAAATACAGTGATTAAAAATCTTACTGTTAGTACATCATTAGTTTCATTCAGATCTAAGCCCACAAAATGAATACACACACACACACACAAACACACAGAATTAAAAATGTTCACAGATTTACAAAAAACAAACTCATAAAAAACAATACACACTGCACAATATTGGAGTTTGTGTTTATAGACGAGTGTCCTTTTTAACTTTCTCGATTAAACTTTAAACTCAGACTTTTACATTGACCTTGTTTTTCTATACGCAAACAGTTAATGATTAATAACTTTATCTTTCAAACTTTATCTTAACAGAGTCGAGACTAAGCATATGCTTTTGTTGATGTTTTTAATCACCACTAACTTTATTTGTAGGTGTGTAAGGGGTATGATTTTGTGACCATGCAGCTCTTAAATCAAATTACCTCAAAAGCCTGAAAATATGGAAACCTATTATTCTGAGAGCAGGTATTAGTTAAGAAGACAAATGAAACCAAAAACGTGTCGTAGATGGTGAAGATAAGAGCTGATGTGGCAATGAAGTTGAACTCTTGCTGCCAACAGTTACATAAACAGTGTAATAGAGAAAGTTAATGGGAACGCACACGTTTCTGGGGCTTTTATCCACAAAGACAGGATTTTGCAATAGCAAGTAAGTGACAAGTGAAGATCATATGACATGGAAAGCAATCAGCATCTATCTAGTGAACTTTCCCTCTGGCTAGAAAAAGGATGTGAAAATTGTGTGGGTTGAATGTTCTCAAGACAGAGAGAAACATTCAAAACACTGAACTTTAATTAAAGTCAGCTGGCTTTAATATTTGTCTTTCAGCAGGAAATATACAAACGGTTGTTCAACTACGAGAAACTTACACACAAGGCTGTGATGGTCCATATTTTTCACATTTTCTACAAATCCCATCAAAAGACAAAAGCTAACAATGAACTGAGCAAATTAACCAATGTTGCCTGTGTACCCAAAGCATGATACAGCCTTTCCCCTTTACCAAAGTCTCCTATTGTTGTACAGAGTTTCCAGGAAACTAGCCCTGCCAAACCTTTTTTTTCCTGGTAAAAATTTACAAATCAAATGCCTTATAATAAGTCATTATGCATTAACTTGCTGAGTTGAACCAGCAAGGTTCTGACATATTTCAACCATACTTTATGATTAAATGACGGTCTACTCATGCCACACACATGTGCAATTTGAATCAGTCCTAAATTGTGCAACCAATTTTTATTGGCACAGTAAATATTTAATAGTTTCCTGCTGTTTTAGGGAATTACTAAAGCTTTTTTTTACAAAGTAAAGCCACTGGTACACATGGGACTCTTCTTTAAAGGTGCACTGCACAAAATATCTTCATTTATATTTTAAATCCATTTGTTTACATTGATGTTCATTAGAGCACAAGACAAACAAGAAAACAGTCAATCTAGAATATTTAACTAAAGTTGTTAGTAAAGTTACACAGTTCACCTCCAATGATTCGTATGTTAGTAGGAATGTATAGGCCTGACTTTCCTGTCCTGCTTCCAGTGTCACAGACAGTTTAGGAAAGTCTAAAAGTATTGTGATGAATAAGTGGTTCCTTTTGTCTTTTTATGGGATTTGTTGGCTGTAAAATGCTGTCTTTTAAAACTCTCACAAATAATTCAAATAATATAGAAATTGAAAATATAGAAAAATAAAAATCTGTTAAATCAGAGCTTACAACAATATAATCTACATTTACCTGGGATAAAGACATAATCACAAACTTCCTTAGTGAACTTTTGGAGGAATTACATAGACTTACATTTATTTCCTCGTGACTAACTCTGACCTTCACTATAACCACTGACCCAAAAATCTCCTGTTTTTCAACTGGGGATTAAGCTTTCGAAACAAACTGCACCAAAAATTCCAAAAGGCTCCTCATTCTGGATAAAATCACACACACACAAATTCCTATCTATCTGCCCTTAACCCATGATTCATTGTTTAAACTCCTTCTCACTCTGACACAATGTAAAACAAGGAAGGGAAGTGAGAGGACAACTGACTTCTGCCAAGTTGCCAGAGGCTACATTATACTGCACAAGCCGAACAAAAACAAGCTCAAACAAAGTTGTTCCTCGAACAACCAAACATATCAGAGATTCCGTGCCCTAAAAACACACACTGTAAAAGTTTATTGAATGATATTATTTATTCCTTTAGATGTGACTGTCAAAATTTTAGGTCACGGGGGCATAAAAGCGATTCCCTGGCTTTAAGGATGATTCAAAATTAGTCAAGTCCTTTTCTTTTATATAAAGACCAGATATAAAGTGTTTGCTGAGTAAGCCAGGGTGAATGACATGCTTAAAGTTCCTCTGAATGATCACAGTGATGCAAGTTCTACCTGGTTAAATATACAGTTGTTTGCAGTAGGAAACGAGGATTAACAGAGTGGAATTTATCACACAAGGAAGTGTTGATTTAGATGTTGCCAGTAAGTTTGCATTTCCTTTTCACATGCTGTGCCTGATGGAGAAAGAAAAAGAGAGAGTCAGCTTCAGGTATCTAACATCGTCTGAGAGTGCCAATACACACATTATGAAATAGAGGGAAAAATAATCCTCTATATTGCTGGTTGAAGGATTATAATTACCTCATACCGTGTTGTCTTGGTATTTTTTCAGATAATTATCTGCAGAAAGAGTTATGTCAAAGCTTGAATTAGGTTTTATAAAGTGTATTGGATACTGCAATAAAAGAACATTTTATGAATTAGAGACACTTGGCAACAATATTTAGCCATTTAGACGTACCGTCCTCAGTATCTTGTTCATGTGGAGGGACCCTGTCATCGATAGCTGGAACAGAGTAAAAATATCACGGCAGGTTACAACATGTAGCTATTCCATCACCATACTGAGCAAGTTTATGACATGCAAGCAAAGGCAAATCCCCAGTGTCCAAACCATGAGTCAGATTATGCTTTGATTTAAAATGTATTGATTAGTAAGAAGCCCATTTTCAAAAAGCCATGGAAACAAGTAAAACCTATGTCCTGTGTAGTTGCCTGTGTGTCGCTGTACTTCCCAAAAATCAGAGGAAACCGAGTGAGCAGCTTAGACATTTTGAAATCCAGTTAGTGTTATGATGGTTAAGTTTATCGGGTCAGTAATCAGTAGGAATTCATGCTCCAACAGGCAGAGAATGAGATCAGAAACTCTGTGGCTGGTGAGTTTGCTATTGTGCTGTCTGAAAGTATGCGTTTCAGGATGGCACTGACTGAGGAAGTAGGAAATGTAACAATCAAGCAAGGTCTGAAGTGATATATTGTGTTTTAAGTGTTTTACGCAGGAAAAAAGTAGTTGATTGATAGATAAATAAGCAGGCAGAGCCTTTATTTACACCTCTAAAGACACAATCAGTGATAGCCCTTTGTTTAAAAAAAAAAAAAAAAATCAGTAGCAAATAGAATATCCAAAGATAAATTTACCCATAAGGGGTGCTGCAGAGGGCCTCCGGGCCTCTGTAAAGAAAATGTTAAATAAATGAAGGGCACACTCACTGAAGATATCTACATATGTTGACTTCCCCATCCTTTGTGAGATATTGTTTAGAACTTGTCTGACGATGGAGTGTGTTTTCATGTTACTGCGTGAGACTAATGAGAGGTTTGTCAGGAGCTACACTGCTTAAACCAGCCAAACAATAAATGCCTGTGTATTTTCCCACCATAAATAAAAGGGCTGCATGTCGGGTGTTTTTCAGGTTTTTCCACCTGCACCTCCGCCACTCAACCAGTATTATTGTTTCTTTCACCTTGTTATTGTTCACATAAAGCCTCTGATGAAATCATAGGCAGCTTAGCATTCAAGTATCACATTAAAAATAGAGTCCATGTCACTGTCAAAAATCATTGTCACCTCTCACTACTCTTTATTACAATTTGAAGGATTTGCTGAATGTTCATAAAAGCAACTGACTACTGTTTAAGATCAACTTGGAAGACTGCAAGGCATAAATGTTCCAGGGAGATCTTTAATGGTCCTCCTGGAATGTTTAAGTTTAAATTTGCAGATGCTTTTGTTTAAGGTGATTAGATGTCATTAAAAACTGGGACTGAGTCCAAGTGAAAACAATGAATAAAGAATTCACTGGCAAAGTTCAAGGAGTTGAAAACTTGTTTCATAGCTAATGAGAAGCAAGTAAGTTGGCCTAAACTGCTATCAGTAAAAATACATGCACTAATCTCTGGGAAATCTTTCTTGAACCTTTCTTTAAAAAAGGAAACGTATTTGTTTATTTCGACCAAAAGCAAAGTGTGGGCTTGTGTGGGAACTCACGTCGTGATCGCTTTCTGTAAATCAGCAGAGCCAGCAGCAATCCCACAATCAGTGATCCGATGACCACGACTGGAGCAATCACTTTGGAGACTGGAACCGATGGATTACCTCCTCCCACCTCTGAATAAAACAAATTAAACAATAAAGGTTTAATGCTTTAATAAATCAAGTCATGATAAAAAAAAATGATGATATAATTGCTTGTTAAAATGAGGTTTGCATACACCAGTGGAAATTTTTAAGTCTAATACTGTTGGCAAATTACATTCACTTTCTCTTTTAGTCACAGAGGGGTCAGCACAAACTGGACATGAGCCCAGACTTTAGACGCTACATTTACTGACAAAGTAGAAAGTGAAACGAGGTGGCAACAGGTAGCGAACAGCCTTATCAGGCCTCAACCATCATGCTTTCCTTTGTTCGTGGGGAGATTTGTTCAGATGTTTCGACGTTGCTTCAACTTGAAAGACATGTTGCAGCCTGGCTGCTCAGTGAACTGTACACCAAAACAATACAGCACAGGTCATGGTTGCTTTTTGGTTACTTTTAGCTATAGATCAACACATACCTAAGCCCTGTAACGGAGCAATTTGTTTTCAAATCCTGCATCTTTTCTGGAATGTATTTACATGGAGCTTTTCGATGTTTGGCTCAGTGTTTACAAGTTCGGTCTAGCCTGCCATGAAGGTTCTACTCCTGAGAAAAAAAGGCTTCATGACACTTAAGTTCCTCCTCTTTCTTTTTTGTCAGAACGTTCTGCATTCTACAACCTCCCACACCAACCAAAATATGCACTGCAGTTAGCTTGTTCCTCTAATCCGAACAATCCTGCTCAGAAGAAGACGTGTTAATTTAACTGCGGCGACATCCATGTAGGTTCAGGTAAAGCATATGCTTACAACTTAACGGTGACAGAAACTACTATGTGTCATTTTATTGGCTTAAGAAGAACTGACACAAAAGGCCTCAACGGTATCAAGTGTGGTGTTTTATAACAGATACCTTCAGGTCCGTTTGGTATATCAACTGTGGCCTCTGCCTCTTTGCCTCCAGCGTCGTTGAAGACTACACAGGTGTACTTGGGGAAAATGGATCCTGGCAGCAAACTCAACCTGCTGGTGAGCTGAAAGAGACCGTCCTCTGTCTGCTTCTCCTCCAGTTCAGCGCTCTTTGTCCAGTCTTCGCCTTGCTCACCAAACCAAGAAATTTTCCCTTTTGGGTAGCCTCCACCAGATTTACACTCCAGGGTACCCTCTTTAGTTAGAGAAATCCCCTCAGGTATGGAGTTTATAGTCGGAGTGCTGTATTTGGCTGCAAAGAGTAAATGGACAGCAAGCATGACCATTAAGCTGAACATTGCACCATGACATCAATCAAATGACAGCAATAAAGCATTAAAAAAGTATTTAGGGAGCATTAAATTTGAGTTCTATGAGGTACAAAATCTGCAATATATGAAAAATACAGAAAGTGGCTACTTCAGTGGGTTCCTTTTTGATTATGATTATGTGTCACAATGAAACAGAAAGCAGGCCTAGCAGAGAGAGACAAATGATGGTACTAAAGGGAAATGCCAGTCTGTTAGATCAGGAAAGTCCCTGAACAATCTTCATTCCATCAAGGTCACAATTAAAATTCTTCCTTCACATAAGAGACTGGGTTAGAGCTCAGTGTGAAACCAAATGTCATCTTTTATTTTTCAACTTTCACAACTTGTTGTTTTAGGCTTTTGTTGCCAGTTTGGTCGGAATTGGTTACCAATACGCACTGAATGCAAAGACATCTGGTTGCATCTGCTTTATATGTTTCAGCGAGTCTGTTTTTCAGTGCAAAAAAAAACCAAAAACTAATAGTTTAGCCTTGGGATAAGTTTGTAGGGATTAATTTTGAAAATACTCAAAACGGTCATCTTTGTTTACCAAACAGTTTTCAAAATGTCTCAGTGGCTAACCATGGCCGAGGGCTCTCACCTGTCACTTTAAGCCTGGTCCCACCTTTGGCCTCCCCTCTGCTTGTTACCACCTCACATTCATATACACCATTGTCCTTTACAGCAGTGTTGGTGATGAGCAGGGACACGTTCATGTTCTTGGAGTTCCATGAGCGTTCAGCAAAGGAATAGCCTTCCTGGGTTTCAGTATTCCCTGCGTAAAAACTCAGTAGGGGTTTCTCTTCGCCCTCTCTCCTCCAGATGACCACCCGGATTTCAGGGTCATCCATCTCTTGTGACATTTTGATGACACAGTCCAGCAGTGACATCTTTCCATGTTGCCCCGAGCTTTTAGTTTTGCAGTGCAAATTTACAAAAGCTGTGGAAAAATAATAATTTTTTTTAAAAAGTTGCATCAAAAACAAGCAGCATTTCATCTCTCATTATCTCTGATTATGGCAGAACTTACCTTTTGCAAACCCTGCATTGATACAGATGACGGTGAAAATAAAGCGGTGTATACCGGATAAGGCCATGTTCATTTACCTGAAATGACAGTTAAAATAAGCAGTGCTTAATGTGGTGATCAGTTTAAGATTAAACAAACACATCACACATTTTATCTTATCATAACAGATCTTATTATGTAAAACAAACTGCAGGGTGCAAAGGACAGCTAATGGTGTATCAGGTGCCCTCTTTCTAATTTTGTTTCCAGAGGTTCAAAGAGAATGGAAAAGGGAAAAACCAATTATCATGCATTAAAAAGGCAGCTATTAAAAGATAGTAAAATAATGTCCAGTTCAATTCTCTTCTTTGATCAACCAACATGGTGGCACTCTCCAGCTTATGGGTGGTTAAAAAGGCAGTGCTCATTTGGTTTGTTTTGCAACAGTCTTCTGCTGGTTGCATAAGCTTAACTAAATTACAGTGGATCTGGTGTGTGTGACAGTGGTTTTACAATGCAGGTCACCCTAATTAGATGCTGCAGATGGAACACAGGAAAGCTGCCTTCAGATGACTGTATCTGGAGTCCATCAGTGTGTATTAAAGGCCTGCACCCACTGTGGATACTGGTAAGAATTACAAATGTCTAGTTGAAGGGCTGTACTGAATGTCATTTTTTTATGCTGGACAAGAAAAATATCTCTCTCTCCTCCCATGGGTGAAGAGCTCAAGATCAGGGGAGAATGATGTGACTCCAGCTGTTAATTCCTTCAAGTGCTCTGGTCTCCCCCCAACACTCTCACACCATCAGCAGCTGTTTGCTACAACCCTCATAATACTCAGAGTCCAGGGCTGCGTGTGATAGGGCTGCTATCAGTGGCACAGAACTATTTGGCACCGTCCTATCTACTCATTTATCCGCAGCCGATAGTCAAAAGAAAAATGAAAAAAAAAACAAAACAAAAAAGAAGACAACTATGACTAAAAGAGCTTATTTGACTTCAGGGAGGTTTGTTTACCTACAGCAATAAAGGGCATGCTGTGAATCGTGCAACGTGACCTTGTCTGAGCACGTAAGCAGTAGACTTAACTTAATGTGAAAAATCTTGAAATCTTTTTGAAATTGAATCTTGATCGTTAAAAAATGCATACCTTGACTGCCAACAAAAATAACCACTGCTGAAGCGGGTTAGCGAATATCACTGGAGCATGGGAGAGGAAAGGACCTCAGAAAAATGACAAATCACTGGTGTAGGGCTGTGCTTTGCACTGCGCAGTTGCACACTTACCATCTCCACTAACATCATACAAAGTGATTCGTTTCAGAGACAGAGAAGGGGGTATTTTGAGTTGATCACAAGTAAACCAAGTCACAGACCACTTTTGCTTTTGGATTTTTTAGGGGAAACCCTGCGCTGTATGTCTGCACGAAAAATAGCAAGCTGGCCCACTTAAAAAAAAGGGAAATTGTTTCTTTCAAATCACTTTTAAAACTGTGCAGAACTTTTTTGTGGTTTAGCTTGAGCTGACCAGGGAATCTTTCATTTCTATTCCTTATGAGATTCAAGGTTGAAAAGATTCTCACAAACTGATTTCCATCTCTGGCTCTCTGGTTCCACCCAACTTCTTTAATCACAAGTTGACCTGAACATACCTGCGGCTCAGATAGACAAGTTACACACGTGCACTTTTGTTCAAAGACAAAAAACACAGACAAAAGGCAGACTGAGGATGTGAAAGGAGTGAGATAGCCATAGATTTTTCTGCTGCCATGTCATTTGGGTTTGACAGTGTACTTCCTGCTGCTTGCTTTACTATTTGTATACTGTTGTATTATAAAAGAGTAAAACAAAAAGACACAGTAAACAGTCCAAAGCATGCATTTTTTTCCTAAACATTTCACCCACTGTTGTCTCTGGACATGAGCCCAGACTTTAGTACCATCTTGTCTCCAAAAAGTATAACTGAGAAGAGGGTCAAAAAGAAGCAGCAGCTACGGAGAGCAGTGTGCGCTCACCTTAGCTCACTTGTATGGGTTTATTTACATGTGACATAGTCTTATAAACATATTCAACATTGCATAGTTTTTAATAGTCCAAGCTAAACTTCAACACTAGTCCCGTGAGGAGCTTCTTTTTCCATGCACAAACACATCATAATAAAGTAAAGGAGATCAAATCAATCTGATCTGACCATAAATGCTGCCTGATTACTTCTGCAAAGCTGTTTCAATTTGCATTGAATTGGTTCTGGCTTAGACTTCATATACTGATCACTTGATTGGAAAGAGCAGTTTCCTTTTTCGGAAAAGCCTTTTACTGGTGTAGTGCCCACACATGCAGTTGTATCACTGGTGACTGAGTCAGAAACCATGAGAGGTTTTCCTCACAACACTGATCAAACTGATCAAACTATCACACTGCACGTTTTCAAAACGTAACCTAACTGATTACTTGAATATGTGGCAGTAGTGAGATCTAATAAGCATCTTCTCTTGGATGTTTTTTCACTGTTTCTATATTAGTTTAAGATTGGTTATGGTGGTAATTCAGGCCCTGAAGCAGCTGTTTGACATTAGGGCTATGGCTTGTTTTGCTGGCTATCTATTAACTTTGAAAGTGGCTGTATTTACTTTTGAAAGGTCACTAAATCTCTTACATTATAGACAACAAGTCATACTGAAAGAGAAAGTAAACTTTAGATTTTGTTTAGTTCTACTTTGAGTTCCCAAATAAGAGCCATAATAGCGCATTAAAACGCTGGGGAACAAAAGATGACCCCATCTGCTCTGTGAAATGCCTCCCTTACATTCTTCCTTTCCTTCCTTACAATGATTAAACACTCCTCAAATGGTACTTGTTGCAACACTCCATTGCATTAAAAGCATGCCTAACCACAGTCTACGGTAAATGGATCAAGTAACAAATTAAAAGAATTTGTGGACAATTCCAGTGTCTTAAGTACACATCTGCAGTCCCAGTACAATAATCACCTCATTGCAGCTGTGTGGTGGCAGATGTTTGTCTGAATCTCTTGGAGGTGGTGGCAAAACATCTGAAATCCCCAGATTATCACGCCCAGATTTAAACAAGAATTTCTATTGTAATAAAACCCCCTTAATATGTGCAGCACATCCTGTTTTAAACAACTCCAGAATTATGGATTTAGACCCTAATGCAGGTATTCCTACAGCACCCGCTGGTTGTGGTTTCAACTTCAGTAATGTTGCTTTCAAGTCAGTGGTGCTCAAGGATGTGCTCTATCATATGTTTTTCTCCATAAAGAGATGGATAGCACACCCTCCATTGCCTGGCCTGTCTGTACACTTCCTGTCTGGATAATACCAGTGGGTCAAAGTCCGCACGGTCTGTCCAGCACAACAGCTGTAAAAGTTTATTATGTGCTGGATAAAGGAGCTGTGTTGATACAGTCTGAGCACTACTAGCGTTTGACAATTGAAAATCAGATAGCTTTAATCTTTTTTTTTTTTTTAAAAAACTAAGTTTTTACAAAGATTGTTAAGAGTGGACAGACAGGGGTGTGACAGGTGTCCCTGTGTTGACAAAGGTTAGTTACATGATATAAATATATATTAACCGCTCAATAGGACACCCCAAACATTTTTTTTTGATAAAAATCCTTTCAATTTGTTTTCTTTGGGACTCGTGACCAGGAAATTTACTGAGTGGAAATAAATAAATAAAGACTAATCTTGTCAAAATGTATGTTACTGTTTTTATACTCAAAATCCCAGATATATTTTCTTTTTGCAATTGCAATTTGTTGTTCCTTTTTAGCCAAAAAGTATGACCATCATAGTGAAAAGGTTATCAGCTAAAACGATAACCCGCTGCCCTGCTGATAGCCTCAGTTGTGGTATTAAATAAGAGCTTCTTGACTTTTTCCAGTAATCCTCACTCAGTGCAGCTCACATAACTCTTTGACTACACAGACAGATGAAAACACAATCTTATTATCACTAGGGAGTATACAAACATACACACTCACACACTGCATCTCTCATTTCAACTGGTCCAGTGAAGTGGCCGTCATCAGGCCCAACTTAAAAGAGGAATACTTTTCAAAAGTCCTTTATTCTACCAAACATTTACATACAAAAACCCCCCAAGTAAAAAACACAATAGGTGTTAGGATTACATAATAAATACAAACCCATTGTGCATGTTGCTACAAGTACCTGTACTATGGTTGCATTATTTTTTTAATTATGCTGTCATTCATGTCAGATGAAATGTACTCAGAGTTGGAAGCAAGCCCAAAGTAAAACACATGTTTATTAAGTCTTTTTATTTGAAACTCACGCCTCCTTAACGGACATGCTTGCAGTAAAATTTATATATTTCCTGCATGAGTGGTTAAACTGAGTAACGCATGAGTCAGTGGATGAGCATATGCTATATTTATTGTGGGATTTTCTTTCCCCCACTTCTGTGTAAAATGTATTTGCAACATCGGAGTTTGATAAAGAAGACAGGGAGGTTATGTTGCATCCCAGTATCTACAAACCTGCTAAGCAAACCCAATCTTATGGAGAGGCTGCCTCAAAAATATCACTAGTTAAGACAAAAAAAAATGCTTTTAAATAGGCTAACAATATTTGTGCAGTGTGCAGTGCAAGAAGTCATCTGCTTTCAGGACAGCAAACACATCAGCACTGTTATCAGTGGCTGTTTTTCAGCAGTTTCTCCAAACCCTAGCCTAAGATACATTCACTTTCTCTTGTGTGCTGAATTCGTGGAAGTCGTTGAATAAACAACTGAGACTTGGCAAAACAAGCTTCCTTCCATACTGAAAATGATTTTACATTTAATAGTTTGATCTAACCGACAAAAGAGAGGCACTTTTTTCTTATCTACACAAGCCATATTATCGGGTTTATGCCTGTCGGTAGTTTAGGGAACTGACACTTGTTGATATTTGCTATGTATGACATTTCTTTTGTATCAATTTTGTCTTGATGTTATATATCTTCAGTATAAAAGAGAAAGCCCGATTAAAACTCTACAGGGCCACTTGAACATTTTGTTTTGATTCGAATGTTTCAACAAAAAAAAAAAATACGATACACAACGTCTGAAGGCTGATTACGGGGAAAGTAGAACGGAGCGCGGACGGCATTTGAACGCCGCGCTGTAAATTTAAAGAGAGACATTTCCCTGTAGACTAACATCGACTATCACAGACACACAGCCTACTACTTTTGTTACTTTCGTCGTTTCAGTAATTTAAAATTACGGTACTCATTATCCATATTCATTTACTAGCTTACATTGTGTGGGTTAACTTAATCCATGGCATGTCTGTTACACCTCGGTTACGTGACATCCATTTAGATATACAAGTACACCGTATGTCATGACACATAGCCTTCCTTTGTACATGACAAACCTCACTGCCAATATAACAATAATATATTTAAAAATATATACGGTATGAGTGAGAACTTACATTACAGGCTCCTCGTCCTTCGGCGGCCGAATGAGTGACCCAGTTTACTTTCACTTTCAATATGAGTGGCCTTGCTCGTGGCCTGAGGCTGTGATAGGCGTGTTCTACCCATGGTCTATATTTTAAGAAGTCAACGAGAGCAGCGTGTGTATTGAGCTAACGTACATACTTAATTAAGGTCTAGAATGATTTAATAAATGATGCAATAAACGTATTGAAATGGTTAATAAAGACACAAAATTGATTGTTTTAAATGTTCATCTGCACCAAACTTTCAAGACTTACAAATACCACAATTTAACATGGGTATCGTGCACCTTTTGCAGAAAAAAGTGTAGTTTTTCAAAAATATTAAGAGTTTAAATTTTTCTGTTCTTATACCTAAGTCAGGGGATCGTACAAACGTTACAAAAACAGTGATTGCTGTAATCATCTGATTAGCACATGACCATCCTGGTGAACTTTAAACATATTTAGTTTTATCCACACAATGAGTCAATTTTTAACAGGACTTTATTAAGCCTTGTCTATCAAACTTTATCTGCCACTGCCACTAACCCTACGGCGCACTGGGGGGGACTTTCTCCGTTAGAGTACCAAGGAGGCCATTGATGGCAATGTAACCCTCACCCCAAGTCTAATCTGGTTGCAGTGGTGTGAAATGACAGGTTTAAAAACATTGCACACTGGCCCACTGGGCAGTTTTGAGTGCCAAGTCCTCTCATTGTGAGGAAAGGACATATGTGAGTATATACAGGAGTCAAACAAATCATGGAAACATTACACAGTTACAGTCAAATCTTCCAATGTAGAATTTTCTTGTATTTTGTCTTCTTGAGCTGTAAAGAATAAATCATAATTGCTGCAGAGTAGTCAAATTAAGCCAGGTAATACACACAGCAAATTGAACCCACAGTCAAAATTGATTTTAATTTTCATTTCCACTTGTGCCATTTCTTAAATTCAGATTTCTTCAGTGACTTACATCCAGCAATAGGAATTGGTATGGGACGCAAACAGAAATGTCTTGCATTTCACAGGTGAAAAGTTGACAGTACAGGAAAGATGCATGACAGCTGGCTGATACAACAGCCACACATGAGACTCAACAAGACAGAAGCAGGAAGGTGTTGGAGTCTTGGTTTAAATAAAGAGACGTGAAAATGTCCAAAATGACTGTTCTATATTTCCTGTGAGTGGGATCATTAATGAAAGAAGAATGGGATTAAACAAAAGAAAAGAAAAGAAAAAAAGAATGAGGTGTCATAAGGTCACTTGTCAAATCTAGGATGGGTTACCAGAAACACTTCAGCGTCCGGACCAACAACATTCCACTGACTGCACAATGGAAAAATATGTGTTGATACTTCTAGGACGCAATTGTTGAAATCCCAACCTTGTTTGATGTTGTAGCCTAACACACAAAACAGGCACACTTCATCTTAGAGTAATTTTACCTATAAAAACATGGGGCAATCAAAACCGGCACTGGAGTTACAATAATCCAAGGTTAGTGACTACGTTATAAAAAAAGGCTTTATCCAATTCTGTTACTGATAGAAGGGATTTACAGTAATCATTTGCGGACAAATGTTTGCATTCTTCACACCACAACTGTTAATTTATGTGGCTTCTATTTGGTGCCTATGTGGATGATAATAACGACATTATCAGTAGAAAGGTTCCAACTTCATGCAACAACAATACAATTATTCCACAAAAACAACTAACAAACAGTTTAAATTAAAAAATTCTTCACAGTTGTGTTTTTTTCTCACATTCATACATTACAGACCAGACTTGCATGCAAAATGGATCAAAACTGAATACAGTGCGAAAAATACAATTTGTTGCGTGTGCATCAGAGACTGCTTGTGTAATCACCGACAGCTTGTGCTATCGCAAGAAGGGGGAGATTGTGTACATGGGAATGTGATCCTTGCACCCTTTCTAGCATGTCACGATGCATTTTAAGGGTGAAGGCAGACTTTGAACTATGTAATTAGAAATACATAAAGTGCTTCTGTCAAAATAAATAAAACAATAAAAACAGTACAAAACAGTTTTCAAAAAAGAGGTATCAAAACAATGCACTTAGGGATGTGGAGGAGACTGGTGTCTGCTGGACTTCAGATAGGATTCCTGCGGTACAGACAAATGGGTTGGGGTTTCTAAAAAAAAGAGATGAGCTCAGAGATAAGGGGCTGTAGAGAGCGGCAGTTTGCTGGGATTTAACCTAAGATGAGGCTGGACTTGCCCCCCGGTGGATTTCTGCGGCCGGATGGTAATCCTGCAGCGGAATCCTCAGCTGGGGGCGCTTCCTCATGCTGCCCTGGAACTGCTTCAGGCTCACCAACACTATCTTCTAAGCACAGGGAGAGAGATGTGATTATCATTTATTTGGAAATGGTCAATGACAAGTTAAAAAGACCATATAATTATAAAATTTGTCTCATTCCTCGGATACCTGCATGATTTAGTTTAATAATTTGCATGATGAAACAAATTCCCATTAGGGAACTCAAAACACATACTGCATGTCTACATGATGAGGGACTGTCAACATCTACAGTTTGGCTTGAAGCTAGCCATAGCTACATATTTTGTTATTTGAAAAGGTCACAGATTTACTATATATCTATCTGTTTCAATTGCATAATTTCTACTTTTCTCAATACATTACAAACACTAACACAAATTTTTTTAACACCCTAAATACCTAGCTGCACTACAATGCAATAACAATGCGGTTTCCTTAATTCCCTGTCCTCCACAAAGATTGTTGACAGGTGAGGATTCTGAACTTTTGGCCTCTGACATGCAATGAATATTGGGCAAAATCGAAAAGAGAAGGTTACATTCTAATGTATCCAGTTGAAGTTAGTTAATGTCAAGCAAAATCTGTAAATAAATTAGGTTTGTGCTCCATATGAAAATGGCTCTCAAAGAGACCACAAACTTGCACAAACCTCAGTCAGCTGTGCAATTGTGTATATGCACATGCATATCTATAAAAAGGTGAATAAAATGTATGTACAAATGTACATTTGCATATATATGATGGTACATGTTATATTTATGATGACCCATTTAAAATCTGTTCTTAGTGATACTGGCTAATCAGCCTCTGGTTTGGGATCTTTTGGGTACAGGGCTCTCCCTATGGCTTTTATTGTCTCTCCTACTTTATTTTACTTCAAGTGCAGTTATTGTACCCATTATGTTAAAAAATGGCTTCACACAATGACTGCACAGGTGGGCCACAGGGAGATACAGTTGGTCCACAGTGCTGTAAAACTAGCCAATGTGACCAGGGAAAAAAAAGAGCAAGAAACAGGTGCTTACCAGTACTGCATACAGAATTTTCTCCATCCTAAAATATAAACAAACAAACAAACAAATAAGCAGAAAAAATGGTACATATTGGATGAGCCTTCACAGAAAAAAATCAAGGGTATGTGTCAACAGTCTTGATGGCAAAATGCCCATGTACTCATACTGAGTGTTGAAATCTTAACAGCTTCCACATTATTGTCTTTTTGCAAGGTCACATTCGTCTGCAATTGATAGTCCAGCTACCTTTGTTTGACATTAAAGGAGGAATATTTCAAACCATTTGGACTTCTTTTGCTTCCCTATATGGTTGTCTACTCTCAGGTTTCACTTCATTTGCTTCCAACCACAAATCTCATGATCTGAGGCATGATCTTACTGTGGCTGGGGTGTCTGCAGAGTGGTTGGGGGCGGGGTTCCCTCCTCTTCTCAGGGGGGCTGAAGGCTCACCACACAGCACTCCTGTGGGCTTTCCACCTGGAAGAACAAGAAGGCATAATATAGCACATAGCAGGTTTGAAGACAAAATCTTATGATATTTCCAGATTTCACTGAAGAGAAAATGTCATGGTTATTAACGGTATGTTAAATTAAAACTGGGAACATATGACCATCTAACCACTTGGATGTGATATGGCTGCACTCGCAAATCTCAGTAATCACTGAGGTGAATACATTGTCCTTGTTATTGTTAGGGATTTTAGCTATCAAAAACTGTGTTGAAATAAATCAATCACATTAAACCTCTGGGCGATATGGAAACCTGTACCAAACTACACATCCAAATCATCCAACCAACAGTGGATATATATCATTGTTAATGTTATATATAATTTTCATATAAATGTCCCTGTTAGGCACTTAAGTGCAGGCAACCTGTGCAGCTATGAAACCAAATAAAATCCAATAGAAAGATAATCGATCATTTAAGCTTGATATTCAGCAACATGGGAATGTTTTTGGCCATCAGATGATCACAGGAAATGCTGTTGTTATTACTGGCTCCAATCCTCAAATTCTGAGTAAACACAATAATAAGACTTCTTCTAAACACTAAAATTTTTATCAAACATCTGAGTATCTAATTTCATGGGAATTATAGGATTGTGTCTAAGTCCGATGAACTTGAAGGTAACAAGGGAAAATGAGGGTCATGTGCTGGGAAAAACTCTCATGCTGTCCACTGAGACTGTCCTGACTTAGAGACCATCATATTGTTGGGACTTTGTTTGGAAGGAAGCTGCTTCTACTGAGTTCCTGTATAGAGGATATACGCTGACTTCACTTCCCCTACAGAACACGTCAGACTGAGTGACAAAACATCTGTTAGTTAACATGGCGAGATTAGCTATGAAAAAAGTGAAACCTGGAGTAAAACAAACAACATCTAGCTTAAATTAAAGGCAGTAGAACTCAACAGTGATCATTAAAAATTATCAAAGAACCAGTGGTCTCATACGCAGGGTGCAAAATTAAGTTTTTTGTCAACCGAGCAAATAGCTAGTGAATGTTCAAATTTTACCAGGTCCTTGATAGAATAACATTGTTTTTTGACTGGTTGGTGACGCAAATCTGCCAGCCACTTGCATATTTTACCAGCATTTGCCTGGTAAATTGTGCTGATTTTGGTCCCTGCATAAAACATCTGTCTTGTGTAACTGTGGGTTGTATTTCACAAAGCAGGATTATAAAGGTAGCCCAGGAGAATGATTCAGCCATCCATACGAATGCCTCACATAAACAAAATTTCAACATATTTTGCAGGAATTTTTAAAGTTAACTGGCTACTGTTAACTGTCTAAATTGCTGTGTAGAGTACACCTTTATACGGAAAACTAGGTTTGTCGTGTCTTAAGTTAGCTAACCCCCGTAGAAAACAAAGCTCATAATCGCGGATACTTTTTAGTTGTTTTTGCAAATTGAAGTCGTCCATTTGCTTGCTCTTTTCTTTAGCTTTCAGCGGTCTGTAAAAAGATAGATTCAACTACTTGTTGGATCTATTTGTACAGTCAGTTGTACAACAGTTCTTTCCAACTTTAGATGTAGTTTCTGTGTTTCTGCTGCCATTAATCTTTCTCCAGCTCAGTGGGCGATATGGCAGTGACCTCTGCATACTGTGTCATCACATGCATGCCCTCTATTATGCCTTTTCAAAATTTCAAGATTGAGAATTTTCATTTTTATTTTCACACTAAATGTCATTCTCACAAAATCTCTGCTAACACTGATATTATTGTCTAACAGAAATATGCAGTCATGTGCTGCTGAATAGGCCTTGTCCTTTTGAACCATTGGCTATTTCGCTTTGCCCATTTTCAAAATCTTTTTACAGTCATGTTTTCGCAAGCCATTGTTTATTAAAAACAAGTGAGGCTGCTAAGAAATATCAATTGACATGTGAATAAAATCATACAATTTCATGTCAATAAAACTGCAGATTTTAGAAATCAAGGTTCAAATGGTGTTAGAACTTAAGGCTCATTTCTACTACAAAATGTGAGAAGTAAAAGGTGGAAGAAGGAATACCAATGAAGGAAATGTGTGAAAACCTAAACAAGCATTCAGCCTGTAAATATGAAGACCTTCCTTATCTACGAAGAACTTCCTTAAAAATCCTCTGTAAGTGTTTGAGACTACAGAGACCAAAATAATACAGATAGTTTTTAGAGAGAAAAACAGTTTGTTCTGCACTTTCTCAGGAAACACACGTATACTTTTTCATCTCATATTTCCTCTTTGAAGTGAGGTTCCCCTTTTTGATTGAGCAAGGGCAGACACTTAATAGTCTGTAAGTGCCAGTAACACTGGTCCACACCAACCTGCCCTGGAATTCATGAATATGTATTTTAAATCAACGATCTATATTCACTCATATCAGTAGCGCTGACTGCCATTTTTGAAAATTCAGTGGTATATTCTGCAGTTATATCACTATAAATAGAATTTTGAATAAGATGATCTGCTCATTAAGCTATTGTCTGAGGCTTAAACTTAATGAGGGTAAACTATGGAAAGGTAGTGTCTGTTGTTGAGGATAAGCTAGTTATGGGCAAAAATGTGCAAAAAATAGAAGTAGTAAGTACTATGCAAAATACATTTACATAGAAAAGTATTAAAAACATTTTAGTGCCTATATAGGAGTAGCCCATAAGACAACCCTGCTCATATGCATATAAAAATACACTAAATCTACATTAAAAAATCTTCATACCGCAGATTTAAACAAGTAAATGAAAGAAAGGGCCTTTTGTCACAGGAAACTGACTGAAAACAATTGCTAATCCATCTTAGAACTTAATCAAGTCTGAGACCAGACCTGATTTATTCACTACAATGCACAGTACAATTAGATTAATTGGATTATGGCTTTTTGCTACAGTCCAGTATGCTTGAACACCTTATTTGCAGGGAAGAGCTATCAATGCAGCTCTGAGCAAGTGCAGCATCTTTTGTGAAAACCCTTTTTGGCTAAAATGTGTGCATTTGTTCATGTTTGTATGTGTGTGGTGCAGAGATGTGATTAACAGTTTCTGCTTATTGGGGACCACTTCGCTAGAGTTGAAATACATACCTAGTATCAATTCCACTTCCCATTATGTTTCACTTCCACTTCTCAGAACATTTTGCTATGTATCACTTTTATTCAGAGGGGGGCTGCAAATGCAGCACTTGGCAAGAATGATCAGCCATGGTATAAAGCTTTACAATAGTGCATTTGGTTACTTATCCTTTTATGTGTTTTCTTAAAAATATATCCTTTACATTCTATAAATAATAATAATAAACTCTGTGATTTCACAAGGACCTGGGGGAGCTCAATTCATCATAAGATCTCTGCATGCTTAAGGATATCTCAATCACTAGAGAAACACCAATGAATACATATCACAGCCTTAGAGACAATTCAATTCTTTGGCAACTATTCATCCAGTTGTGTCAAGAAGAACCACTGTGTTATCCCAAAATGTTATCCCTTTTATACTGACAGCTGTCTGAGTTTTTAAGTAGCCTGAGGACATGGAGAATCAATTTGTTCTAACGAGAGAAAAAACCTGTGATGGAAACTTTGTACCTATGATAGATAAATAAAAATTAAGTTTCAAGCTCTGCTTACAAGCCACAAATGTTGGGAGATGAGGTAGACTGTACCTGGTGGGTTGTTCCTTCGATTAGCATATGGATCCTCAGGCTCAGCAAAAACACTGGAGGCCATCTTGTTTTTCCGCACAGGTGGTTTCTCCTCATCTGAACCAAGTGAAATGTTGGAGCCACCACCTGGAGGGCGCAAAACCCTGGTAAGAAAGAGATGGTAAACACTGTTACTAAATACTGGATTGTATTTGTTGGTTGTTCTGGAGCATCTATTTTTTATTCTCCACTCTAGTACTTATTGAAAACAATATCATATCTAAATGCTATGGATCAGACTATGAATGCACAGAATTAATCAAGCAGACAAATGATTGTTGATTCACACTTGTGTTTTAAAAGGTTAACAATTAATTTCCATTTTAACTTATGAGAGTGGTCATTGAGTATTTTTGCAATGTCTGGGCAGAAAGATTCAAGAAGCAAGGAAAGACCAGTTGGTCCCGACTGACATTTTAAAAAAAAATTCAGTGAAATGTCATAAATATTTCCATTTGGTATGGGCGGCGTCTTTTTTGGTGCTGGTGACAGAGATCATTGTGGCTTGTACAAATGAAAAATGAAAAGACAGGAGGTTCCATTCTTCTATTAATCCTTGCTAGCTGAGCTGAAGCCTTTCACTTGTTGCAAATGTGGAGCATTAATATGTTACCCAACTTTCTCGGGGAAAAAATGTTGCACACAACTTTGATTGTGTTGGCTGGCTTACCTTTTTTCAGCAGGACTAAGCCTTTAATACTGCCAAACAGTGGCAGGGACATTTTTTCGAATACTGTGCCTTAATATTGCATCTCTATATACATTTTATAGAAAAGGAGCATCTGTGTTCTTGACAACAAAGAAAATCATATTGACAGGATTTTACAACCAAAGGACTAAAAAATCATTATTTTTTGTATTATTATTGGGAACTTATATGTAGGCTACTGTTGTGCTGGGGAGTCAGAAGTTTAACTGGTACTACCATAAAACTGATAATACCAACAAATTATTAAAACAAGCTACTTTTGATATTTTGTCAAACCCATTAATATTAACAAGAGTAGCTATATATTAAGAACACCTCTATATATAATAAAATAGAGCAACACCACCACAAACTACACCCTCAAAAATAGCACTTAAAATGGCAGAATTTCTTGCAGGGCTGCTGAACTAGCCTACAGAATTTTATTTAAGTGCGCCGGTTGAAGTAGTAATTAAATTTAAACCTTTAGGAGCAATACCATGTTATTTGAACTATTAAAAGTTAATACGTGTAAAGTCTTTTTCTCTAAAATAATAAAAATAATTAAAAAAAAAAACACTCAATACAACATTTACATTGTGATGGTTACAGCTGCCTAATGTGTTACATCGGATATTACTGACGTTGCTGTTCTCACTCTGGATACAATAAAAGAATTTACCATAGTTAACAAATCAGTCCGTGAAAGTCAATCGGTACGAAAACATCGTGATTATTTTTTTCCAATTGTTTTTAATCAGTGGATTCCTTTCACTGCACCTCTATGAAGATAGAAAGATATCCACCCATGTTGGAGCACGGGTTATTTTCAGATGCAGCCAGCTGTAACATGGCCCTCGCTTCAATAAAGCAATATGCTGGGCAGTCTAGAAGATGTCTGTGCCTCACCGATCATCTAGATAACTGATCTGAAATCCACAGGGGCCCCACCCAACTGGAGTGACAGATCTGATAATTCTTTGGATGCTGAACGATACACACGAAAAAGCAATGAGGAAATACTCACGCTAAATCAAAATCAAAAAACAACTGTATTTAACACTAACGTGTGGTACCGCCTTGTCTGTGCTTGCTAGCTAGGCATATCCTGTAACGTTAGCTACAAAAGGGAGGGTGCCTGTGTGCTATTTTGCTAGCTTTGATTAAAAAATGGGAATGGTCCATCTCAACAGACAAAACTAGCAGGTGTGGCATCGAGCTTTAGCTTTGCACCGTCGTTCCATGCTTGGTTGCAACCATTTCTTGTCATTTAGAAACAATGTGGACAGGGTTCAGTGGAAGATTTCCTAAATTTTTACGTTAGCCTATGTAACGTTAGCGGTCAGATGATGCTGACTTGCTGGCTCCATGGTGCCTAACGGGTAACACAACCGTCTGAACGACGCCTTTTATGTTACCTGGAACTGTTTTTAGACCCGGGCTCCATTCCTTGATATGTCGTCGTCGTCGTCATTTTTGCACAAGAAGTCTAAACTCTGTTTAAATCTGATATGATACGCAAAAATTAAACTTTCATCAACAGTACTTCACCACCTCATCATTGTCTGTCCCAGCCTGTGGTTCCTAATATTCAACCTGCCTCCAGTCAGAGTGGTTCAGTGTCAAGACAACCCAATGTAATTGAAGCGCCTCCGGTCGAGTTTTCAAAATAAAATACTAACGTGAAAACACAAGTTGCTTTGAATTTGGAAAATAGTCACACTCAATAGACTTGTGATCTAAATTCTTTAATTCAAGGAGTAGAAATCTTTGGTTAAGGTTTCTTCTTAATTACCAAATCCCGTACTTTAAGACAGTCAACACATCTTCAGTGAAAATTGGAGGCACATAGAAAGGTATTTCCGGTCCTTCTCTACTTAGTTTTGTGAACTTTATTAATACATCCATTGGATGACATGGATGCGCGGATGCGACAGAAACCACTGTGCAGACGGCGTTCCAACAGTTTAAGTACCGCCCACATTCGAACAGATCCTTCAATGATTGGATTTTGTCACATTAATCAAGCTTGTGATTGGACAATTACTGACAAACACGCATAAGATGCACGAATGATACAGTATGTGATGTTGAACAAGAGGTTAGCATAATTTTTTATCCTGCATTGAAACAGCTTTCATAATATTTGCTATTTGTAGAACCAATATTACTTGTAAGATAAGCCCTTCAGAGAAGCACTTAGCATTTTTGTAGTAATTCTGAGAAGGTCAAACTGCAGCTCAATTAAATGATCCAAGTGATGCATTACAGATATTGGTAAGGACAAGACACATTTTCATCATACTGTATTAAGACCAGTGGCACTACAGAGAAGTAATTTTCCCAAATCGATGTTAATAAGGTCATTGCCACTTAAGCACTCCTTGTTCACAGAGGTTTACAGCAAACAGCAGTAAGGAGTAAGCGAAATGGAAGTTAACTGTAGGAGTGCACAAAACCTCCCAACATGATGGAAACATTCAGTTAAAAAATACTTATACGTATATACTCTTTAACTTACACAGTCAACCAGACATCGCTAAAAATGGCTACCATGGAGCATGCTTTTGTGAGGGCAAGCCGTCCTTTCTGGCTCAAAGTTGTGAAAAAAAATTTTCACAGCAAGGGCACAATTTTCAAGAGGCATTGAGTTTGTAAAAGCACTTTTTGACTAGCATGAGAGCCTTTTTCATTGGATTTACATATCTCATTTAATGTTTTTGGGTTAAGACACCTATTTTTTATTGGCACTTAACCAATGTGTTCTGATGATCACTGGTTCAGTCTACTTAAATATCCATTAAAAAACAGGGACATAGGTTTAGAAAAAGACTCAATTTATTCCAATAACACATTTTCATAACAACAGATGAGAATTTAAAATGCAGGCTTACTTGACATCAATAACAAAATTCCATCTGAATCAAAACCTCAATAACACAAGTATAAAAACAAAAAAGGACCAAGGAGTTTTCTTCCAAAACTTCCACGAAAATAAAAGATCATGACAACCTTAGCATTTCTTCAGCACATTCGACTCACTGCAGCTTTGAAGTTGTCTACACTGCACAGCGCGGACATGTTAACGTACATCTGAGTTTGATTAAATCTAGGTACACCAACTGTGCTGCTTCCTTTGAGTATTTTGCAAAAGTGGATGGTATCAACACTGGTCATGAACATTTGAAGACTGGGCATGTTCAGGGATGAAGAGGGAGGTAGGGATGTTCTTAGGAAACAGTCTTTAAAGAGAAGAGCCTCCGGTTTGCTGTTGGAACACATCAATTGTATCTTCGTCCTCCATTTCTAGCTGTAAAAACAAAAACAGTTCAATTGTCAATTGAAAGTCTGTGGGTAAAACATGAGCCTATAGCCAGTGTTTCTACTAAATTCATTCAGAGTGCACACTGTCTTTATTTTCTCCTTCATGGCAAATTCATGTCCCTTTTAAATATATAGATTTTTTTCTCTTGGCTGTTCCCTGTGTCTTTGGGGGACACCAGAGTAGATTTCCCCAGCGGACCAGGCCCATCCTGCCCTGGTATTGTGATTGGCATATGTGATTTCGACAAGCACATGTTATTTTTGACACAACCCCTCCGAAGGACTGTTTCCTCTCTAATTTTCATTGGAAGATGTAAACCATAATTTTCATTAATATCTTTCATAAAAGATATCTCAGGTGGGAAAATTTCATGTCTGAAATGTGGTTAGGTATTCAAAGTCAAGTGATGTTATTCATTTCTACTCAAAGCAGCTGTTTGATTACCCTTTTCACCTCAAGGATGAAAAAATGCACTGTAGAATTATTTCCTGTGTGTTTGTGTATGTGTATATAAAAAGACACCCCTTTCTACCTCCTGAGCCCCAGCAGCACTTAGCAATCCCCTGTATATAATGGTGTCAGACTGATCACCATTAGACAACTGTAACTCAAACTGAAAGACAACTGCTGGGACAATAGTACATTTCTGTTGATTTTTCCCCTTTTCTGCTCTAAGTAACACTTTTTGCATTGTGTTTCACAATAGATGCATTTTCATGTTAAGGAAGTGGTTTGTCATTACTTTGAAGCCACTAAGGAAGTGTAAAAGGCCGGTGAGGTCAGCAACGGTATGTTAAATGTTATCAAAAAATGTATTCATTTTTCGTTTTGCTATTGCTCAAGAAATGAGATTGAACACAGATGGGGGAAATTCCATTTTATTTACATTTTACTTTTCCCTAAAAAGCACAATGCTCGGCAGATGGTCAGAAAATGGAGAATTTGTTGGATGAGATGTAACAACAAGAGTAAAAAAAGGGGCATTTAGGGGGTGAAGATCTGTGGAGTTTAACTTGAGATCCCCACTAGGAAGGTAATCCGGACCTTTTCTATTAAGTACCTGTTTTGCGGCCATAAAGACATAGTGCAGCCACAACATGGACTCTGACCTGTTCCTAGCTCGATGCTGTTTAGAAAAGTTCATACTTATCAGTTAAGCACTAAAATAAATTACTTGTATGTGACTTCAGAGCGTGATTGCACTCAGTTAAGGTAGTCATGAAGTTAAAGAGCAACTTTACAGCAGGTGTTTATAGAGACTGTTGTTCTCAGGAAGCAACACACTATATTTCTAACCATTGTACGTGTTTTAATGGTACACGTGTTCAGATGTTTTGGCCATATTTATTTATTATGCAAAAAATTAATCATTAACAACTTCTATATTGACTGCAAGATGGAGCAGAGCATCTTAATAAAATATAGAGAACAAAATAATCCTCAAAGCATTCGCCTTTAGTGGTATTTCTGTAGTTAACAATGATATTTACTGAGAGTTAGTGTTTGATAACACATTAAGTAGTCCGTAACATAAAAAAGGAAAAGATGAAAAAAATGCCCCCTTTTTTTCTATGAACAACATTGTTTGGCTTTCAGGAGAACTTTTCACATACATTTTGCAAAACCCTGCTGTCTCACCTCATGCTTTCTTAAAGTTTTATTCCCAACATAGTAGGGATGTCACAAGAACTAAAACTTTGGCATGAAGATGTTGGAAAACTTCACAAAAATTGTTTTATTACCGCACTGTAGGTAATGGGCATGCAATTCTTTTGAAACTGAGGAATCAGCATATAAGCCTACCAAGTCTTCTTGTCTGCAGTTAAAGGCCTATCCACATGGAAGAACACCACCACCATGTGAGAGAATATGATAAGTACAGCTGCAAGCACCAGTAACATCTCTACCTTGGCTCATTAAAAAGAGATGAACAGTGAGAGTCGTGCACAAATGCGAGCTACACTGACTTAGAGGCAGATCATTGTGGATTAATTCATGAAGGAGGAAAACACCCCAAGCTTAGTAAAGCCTTTCAAACATCTCAGTTCTTTCAATGAATTTAAGGTGAGTGAGTTTCAAATTATGTTATTGTTTCACTAACTCTGTATTCAAAGTGTTGACCTTTTAAACATTAAGTACACCTTTTATAAGCTTGGGGTGTTTAGAAGTAGACTCAGTAAAATTTTGCTAAAAAACAAAATATAGAACCAATACAAAATTCATCCAGCTCAATCATCACTCATAGGCCCCTATATATGTGTAGTAGTGACTGTCAGCAGAGCTTTTCCTACTGCCTGTATTTTGATTATGATTTCGTTGGGATGTTTTGGGGCAGAGAGTGAGTGTGTTTGCCCCAGCCAGTGCCAGCGTACAAGTGAGGCTGGGAGTGGATTAAAAACAGCAACTGGGCTGGACGCTGCTCCAAAGGCAATGGCGGATGTGGAGGTAATGTCATGGGCAAAGAAAAGGATATATAGCGCTAGTGGGATGAAAGAGCAAGCCGACAAAGCCTGTTCAAATACAAGAGTGACTCTCAGTTTGTCGTTTACCAGCTCTCAAGTGCTAAAGGGGAGGCTGGGGATGTGGAGCAAGAGAGCAGTGTCAGCCTGCTTTCTGTTGGACAGGTAGGTGCCAAACACTGGCAGTTAGTTTGTGCTAGCTTGTTAAATTATTAACTTTTCCATATCAACAAATGTAATATTCCTACATACCTTGCAAGCAGTAACATTATACATAACTGCTTACTTCTTCTTTCAACCAATTCAAAGAACTTTATGTTCTGGAAACATAAGCCTTGAGGTCATGCACAGTTCGAGTTGTGAATCCTTTTCTGTCTAACTCACAGGTCATGCCGGTTTAGAGAAGCATTTCCAAAGCGACATTGTAAGCTGACTGTTAGATCCTCTGTGTTAGCTGTAGCTTTGTAAACTTTTACTGCCATGTAACTGTATATGCACGTGTTGAAGCTGCTAAGTGTCTGCCTGCAAACTTCTTTTAGCACGTTTGTGCATTCAGTCACAGTCCTGTGCCTTTTCATGGGGAGGTACATAGCTGACGATAGCTAACATAACTGTTGCAAGTGTGTTCTGGCAACTGCTGTCAGGGGCAGGGGAGTGTGTGCCTCTGACGCCAGAGAGGAGGGACCCATTAAATGTTGTGTTTACCAACTGCAATGAACAATGCTACAGGCTCTGCCTTCAAAATAAATGTTCCTAGATCAACAGTTCATCATCATGTCATTACATTTTAAACTCCCACCTGCACACTGATTTTGTACAAGTGTGAGGACATATGTGCTTAGAGGGAAAGGGTTTATTGCTTTGTCTATGTTTTTAACTTTGGTGT
Source organism: Acanthurus leucopareius (assembly GCA_029814765.1). NCBI lineage: Eukaryota > Metazoa > Chordata > Actinopteri > Acanthuriformes > Acanthuridae > Acanthurus > Acanthurus leucopareius. Next base: position 18,381,674 of record JAQMCX010000043.1, on the reverse strand, counting down.
TTCATTGGTTGTTGGGTGAGAATTTACTGGTATTGGTATGACTCCTAAATTCATGGTACTGTGACATCCCTACAACAAAATGTAAAATCCAAGTCATGAACAATGTCAGAGTTAGCAATACTGTGACGATCAGAGGGTGACTGTGCAGAACTCATGAAAGCTGCACAAGAAGCTTTAGCCTTACCTGCGAGGGTGTGTCTGTTTCATTGATGGGCTGACCGTCAAATCGAAATCGTATTTGCCTCATTGCAAGCCCCTGTGTTGACATAAAAAACATTATGTTCACAATATTTCTTAAATGACATTGGGCAACACCTTGGTGTTGAGGTACCAACCAGTACCTCAACTCCTTTCTGTTATCTGTCAAGTGACAAATAGACAGACAGAAGTAGAGCACAGAAGCAAAAAAGTGAATGTGGGAAAAATTAATGTTGACTGAAAGGCCTGAAGCACTTTTCACACTGTAGTTGCTGGACACTAATAACCCTACAATTTATATTGTAATCCATGAATTAAGATGGGGTCAAATGATTTAAAGCATGTTTAACTACATTATGTGGGCCATACTACTACAAATTCATAAGGCCTTTAGAAAATTTAAAATGGTACACAGAGCACCCCAAGTTCAGACAATAGGATGATGTGTGACAATAACTCGATGGTTAGTGTTTCATGGCACTAGGATCATTTTAAATGTTATGAGCAATAACATCACAAAAGTAATAGTGTCAAGGATTTTATGACCCTTTCTTCATTTGGCCAGAGCAGCCTGGATCCCTCAGACGAGTCCCTGGTCTCCAGTTTTGATGACCACCTTTTCAGGCTACAAGCATTGCTTAGAGTTAAACTTAAAGTTGACTTCTTTTGAAGAGTGGCAGTCACTTATATTTAGGAACCTCACCTGCCGTTCACAATAAGCTTTCATCAGTTTACTGAGAGGAGTGTGCCGTTTGATCTTGAATTGCACCACTGAGCCATCCTGCCCTGCTACCTTCAGGTTGATGTGCTCATTGTTCTCTGTCTTCACTCCCTCCTAAAATGCAGAAAAACAATAGATTGGATAAAAAACTGAGTTGCTTCCACACGTGATGCAAGAAAACACAACGAGGTTGGTGAAAAGTGACCTCAAACAAATGTAGCACATGTGCTACCAACAACAAAGACCCTTCAGTCAGACTTAAACATTGTGTATCTCAGTAATTTCAGACATAAGCATGAAGCTATTTACATCAAGTGTGGGAACTGGATTGTACCACCGTTCAATCTGTGCGACGTTTCAACGTGGTGAGCTCGGATTGGAGAACTGGTTTTGTTAATCAGCACAGAAAAAGAGCTAGATTACAACTTCAGTGTTAGCACTAGCATTAGCATTGAGCATATCAACTGACAATGGCCTATGACTTAAAGTAGAGCCCCACGGCCTAAACAGGGTGGAAATGAGTTTCACTTACAAACAAACCGTTTTATCTTACGGAACTCGGATGCACAGGGGATGGTCATACATGAACAATTTCACAAGATCCGTTACGAGTTAACGATGTATGCCAAAAAAATAGTTCGGCCTGTAGCTGTTGAAACGTTACACTGCTGTCTCTCAACGTTTACGTAGCCATTTTTTATTTTGTTCTACCTAAACGTTTCAACTGTATGCAATAACTACATCACTATGTATTTCGTGCCCATGGCTGTTCTTAGATGTTTTTACTGAGTGTATTGACAAAGACCAAGCACTACCATTTCTCTTATACCGCAAGGGTATCGGAAACATTAGCCTCGTTAGCTTATTAAGCTAACTTCAACCGCTAGCTTGCCATCTTAACGCTGTAGCTCTCGTTTTACCCTCGGCTTTAGCGATAACGCGACCGTTGATGGCTTGTTCTCCAGGGTGTCTTTACACATTGTCATTTGTGCAATGACTGCACATGAATGGAATAGATACAACAGAGAAATCCGCTTACAGACTCTGCGCCTTACCTTTGGTTTTTCGTCTGCCATGGCTGCCTCTACTGCTGCGTCTATCCGCGCCTGTTCTGTTCTGCGGCTGCGCTGTAGCTGTCCCAGTCTAGCGCGCCAGTTTGCGTTGGCTGCAGTAAACAGTTGCGCCAGATCAACTACGCCGCTAGTGAAATGTACTGTTCCCATGATATGAGTCATGTATGCACCTTTTAAAGGTCCACACTTCAATGTATATTCATATATTTATTTGTTTGTCAGAAAAACAATTTTGATGATGAAGGATTTGCAAGAGACTGCTTATCTGAAATGCAGGAGTAGAATATTACTATTTTATACTACTTATTCTATACTGTTACTACTGATCAAGAGATGAACACTCTCCTCATCAGTGCAGTGGTTACTATGGAATTGGATTAGCATAGGTTTTTAGACAGTAAAAAAACAAGGCAAAAAAAAACAAACAAACAAAAAAAACAGTTGTAATACATATTGATCAATCTCATTCTTTATTTTTCCATACACAGAAATAGTTTTTCAAAATATGTGCAATGACAAGTTTATTTAACAATCTAAGACAAATAAATAACTTTATAAGAATATTTAGAGAATCTCCTATACAGAACCATAACCCCCCAAGAGACAAAAATAAAGGAGTCAGCTTTTGATGACCACATGATAAACCTAAATCTTAAAACTCAAAACCAAATTTTTATTTATTTATTTATTTTACCACTGATTCATTTTCTCAAAGCTAAGGTTTACTCAAGGAAATATTTTCCTAATTTGATAAGAAACTCCCAAACAAGCTCAACCGTAACACTGACCCAGAAAATGAAAAAAAAAAAAAAAAAAAAGCCTACACCTTTACGCTTGGTTTCCACAGCATTGTCTAACTGCACAAGCAAGGGCAAAACTGTAGATGGTTTTAAAATAAATCAAACAGCATGCCTTCTTGTCTCCAGGGGTTAATTATCAACTAGTCTGCACTCCCTTAAGTACATCCACTTTAGGTATACGATTGATGCTTGCTCTTAATAGCTCATGTTGTGGAAATAGGGCCAACATCTCTGGCACAAGGCTTGTAGAAATTACATTTTCAATTCGAACGTAATCCAGCCTTGGACAAGTAAAACAACGTGTAATTCATCACAGTCCACCCTGGTGCTACATAATGTTACAAACAAAATGTAGTGCTGGATATTTAGTGACATTAAAGCCATTTAGAAAGACCACTACTGATTTGTGCCTTTCTGCAGTACTGAAAGTGCCTTTAAGAAGATTATGCAGAAGGAAAACAAATGTCTTTTCAATACAATACAGTAAATTAACAGATCTGACACCTTCCTACCCAAACTAAAATAAATAATACATTCATGACAATAAATACTGAAAGACCAAAAAGAGAGTCTGACCTTTGAGTTAGTATAGAACTCAGAAGTTAAGTAAAAATATTCAGTAGTATTTGTGAGACATATTGGATGAAGTCAGCTGGGAGGAACCAGATTTAAAGGCCTAATATGCTGAAATTGTTCATGACTGTTTGATAACAAATCCTTTTCACGGAGTTTTTGTTTTGTTTTTTTTTACAGAAGCTATTATTGGCAGGGGGCTGGCTACAAGCCACTGTCCGACGACTGACACCCAGTAACGTTCCAAATATAAGAAAAAAGAGAAAATACAGGTAGAGGGCAGAGATCCTGCAGATCACTGCATCGTCACACTTAAAACGGATCATTTGTGATGATTTAAAGGCATTACTTTTACAAGTCTTTACATTTTTATGTTATTTCTGCATATTAAACATTTATTAATCCAATCTGTGAGTGCCTTCAGTCTAGTAACAGAGGGGCTCAAGTCTGCTCAGTCAGTCATACTGTAGACGCATGTTGTAATGATACATTGTCACTAGCAAATTGTGTGATATGGAGGTTGTGGTCACATCTTCACATGACCCTGACTTCACAGTCTCTTTCAATATTTTTTTTTTTTTTTTTTGTGGTGTATTGAAACTGTCTGGCATCCAAAAGTGCAAGACATTCCTACTCAGTTCTGAACTAATTGAAAGACGTGGGTAAATATGAACATTACAATGAGACCAAACCAGTTTAAAAATAGTAAAAACCTAATAATAACTAAGCAGATATTTAACATGACCAATGGTTTACCCACATTACCATCATCCAAATTCAGCCACTTCACACCGTTTGTTACTGCACCACAACGACTACCTCTGGCACCGTAGTAAGATTGAAGTTAAATGTATGCTACAGGACTTTGGCTACTTCAGTCGACCATCTCAAGTGGAAAAACTCCTTCAAGATCCATTATACTTTGTATCATGTTCTTCAAATTCTCCCTTAAAGTCTTCCAATGCTGCCCCTTCTCTTGACCTCTGAGTTGCGCTGCCAAATTCAACAGTTTAAGTAGTCTTTTCTTCTCTACTCAGCTTAAAAGGGCAGGACAAGGTTATAAAGCCCCCCATCTGTCAGCAGAAGGAAACTCATTCACTTCCCCCACTTCAGTGTGTGATTGCTCTCCCAGTGTGAATGTCAGTTTGTATCTCATCCGGACCTTTTCCTGCAAAACAAAGACATATACTCAGATTGAAAAGTTTCAGTAGCTTTCAGGATCACACACACTTGAACTTGTGCATTGTTAATGTCAGCGATTACTAATTCTCAAAGTATACTAGCTGGCATGTAAGACTGAAAGACAGAGTAACTGATAATGCCTAAAATATGATTAAAAGCAATGCTTAAGTAAGTAGTCTACCCATTAATACATGACTTAATGCATTTTGAAGTATATGAACACCAGAACAGCTCCAGGCTGAGCTCTACCTTGAGAGGATTCGCAAGCAGTATGACCTGAGTGATGGCAGGAGGGGGAAGGATTGGGTTAAAAGAAGCCAGCTCTGTCCCTGAGGGTGGCTGCAGTCTCACTTTCATCATCTAAAGAAATGGTAAAACACATGTCCATGTACATTGTACAAAAGCAGCGACTAACTTAAATTAAATTTTCTGATAAATGTTTGATTTAATGAGTTTAACCTCTGCTACCACTGATACTTAATAACATAAATGCACACTGTGTGGCTCCCGTTACAGTCACAGTAATTTCACATGGGCACAGCAGGTTTTACCCTGGGTACAGCTGCTTGCAGAACTATGTTCCTGACAGGCAGTGGGGCTGTGTTAAGCATTGACGCCACCATCACCAGTACATCAGGTCTGCCTTCCGGACAGTCAGTGGCAAAATGCAGCAAAACACGAACCCCATTTTTGTCGTATGCTGTCACAGGACACACTTGACCTGAAATACAGCACACAAGGGGAAAAGGAAACATTTACTACAGAGACTGACAGGGAACATCAGCAACAGCTAATGTGTGTAGTGTCTTTACCAATAAGCCATCTATAATGTTATCTGTAATGAAGGCATGTATGTACTTCCTTGTGCACATGCTGAAATAATTCATCTCTTTCAACCATAAAAATCAAAGCGAGGTGTAATTGAGGAAAATATCAACCAGTACGCCATTCTCACCACTGAGTGGCAGTAATGTCTAAAAAGTCTAGTTTTCCAGCCATCAGTCTTCATTTAGAGGGAGGACAGATGTTATTTTCTGACTAAAAAACAGTGGGAGCTTCCTTAATTACCTTTAGGAAAGAGACATGAACTCTGCCCTCTATTTTTTTTAAAATTTTAAAATTTCTAAAATGATTATCCTCTACACAGGATATGCTCACAAGGTTAGGAGATCAGGCATAATTTTCCCCTTGAGAAAGCTTTTGCTGTGGATATGTTGCATAACCTGTGTAAATAATATAATCTGTTGAATTAGATTTTTTGGAAAACAAGATTTAATGTCCTCTGACTGCATGAAAGAAGTTCTCTTAACCTTTCACAAAACCTTGAAGTTTGGCCTTCAATCAACCTCAGTTCAACTATAGGGTCTATTCACTTCAAGATCTACAAAATGATGAAGAAATTTGGCTCAGTGTCCTTGTTTCTCTCAATTTTTTTTGAATATCCCCTCCTACATATTATTATAATTAAATTAACTGACATGTTAACAGTAAACAAAAATATACTGCCATTCTCATGAAACTCACTTGGTTTGATTGCATCCAAAGGGACAAAGACATTGGCCAAGGATACTTCTTGTCCCTTGCCTGGACTGGCCTGGCTTAGAGGGAGAATGGGGGACAGAGAGCGTAACAGAGGGCTATCATCTGCCTGACTCTTTGCAGGTGGAGGGGTGGGCTCTCCTTGCATCCCCCCTTGGAGTCGTGAGGTCGATGAGGTAGAAGTGACACCAAGACTGGAGGCCGGGGCAGCAGGAGCAAGCAGACCTTCACTTTTGACCAGAAAGCTGCCAAAGTCCATCTGACCAGATGCACTGTGTGGATAATTTAAGTATCTTTGTCAAAGACATTACAGGTTCTTCTGACACTTAAACTTGAAGTTAAAGACTTAAACATCGATTACAACAAAACAAAAGAAGCTGTTTGGAAGAAACGCTGCCTGAAATTTCTAATCAATCACACAGTCAGGTTTTGTAAGCACTAGTGGAGCTAATGGCTTTCTAAAACGAAACAAAAACTCAAAACAAAAACACCTGACATTTGAATGAGTCATGACCACTTAAAAATGATTAGACAATGTTATCATTTTGATAAAATTGGGACATTACAAAGGGCTTTTATGTTTTAAAACGTGATCAGTATTCTAAAAAAGTATTAACAGAACTCTGTGGATTAATGCACTGTTTGGAAAATAGTGACTGAGATGTACCTGAAATGTCATTGGGCAAGACACAGAAATCATTGCCTTGAGCTTTAATGTTCTGACACTTGACACACAAACAATGAATTTTTTTAAAGACATCATTTACTGACTGACAACCAAAATATCATTTAAGACAAAAGGAAAAAGTGGCACGGATTCATATCTAATGTCAGTTTTATGCCGTAGCACAAGAATCACTCACTTTTTAGAACTGCCCAGATCCAGCAAGGTGAGGTCTTGCAGATTGTGACTGAGAGAAGTTGAAGGCAAGTTGGACACTCCAGGTAAAGAGGAGACTTGATGTGGAGTGATGGGGGGCGCTGATGCAGCAGGTGGGGCCATACTGAATAACTGAGGAAGAGCAGCTGGAAACGTGGTGGTCAGAATTGAACTAGGGGGCCGTGGAAATGTGACTGATGTTGATGAGACAGAGTTTGTAGAGACTGCAGGCATGGAGAACACAGGGCCAGGGAAGCTTAAGGTCGAGGCAGTTGTAGCTAAAGACCTGGTTGTGGTAACTGGAGCTACTGTTGCAGAAAATGCATCTGGAAAAAGCGAAGATGTTGACATTGTAGGAACTGAAGACGAGGTGGTGTCAAGAAGGTCCAAATTTTGACTGGAATCCTGAAAAACAAGGTAAAAAAAATATTTTACCAACAAGATAATACTTGAATTGATTTGAAATGACATTGTTTTTAAATACCTGCAGAACAGGAACAGGTTCACTGAGGCCTGTAAATAAACACAAATGTTGTAAAACATGTCATATTTGTATGTAAACTAACAACAGGTTATGTGCAATGTTCTTTGACAAAAACACTAAAAAAAAAACAACAACAACAACTAGAATTACCAGCCCACACTTAAATACCTCCACAAACCAGTCTTCAATTTAATATCCATGTCTATGTCTGTTTAGACTCATTTTAAACACAGTGATGACTTTGAAGGACTTAAGCAAAACTGAACAGGCAAATTTTGGGGGTGAAATTGAATTGAATTGAAATTAAGTTTTCACTGGACAGTTTCCTCTGAGCTACATGCTTTCTTCACTTGGAGACTGTTTTGACAGAGGAGTACAGAGAACGGAAACAGAGCTTGGCAACAGTGCAACAACAATCACCTGAAGCTGAGTTTTCTCAGGCATTTCTAAGATGATGCAATCAAAATTGAAACAGACAACATGACAACATATAGCCTTTGGTCACAGATATCACAGGCATTTATGCTTAAAAATCCACAACATTATATTGAATGTTACCTAAAGACAGCAGCTCTTCATCTAGCAGAGATAGTGCCGCAGAAGGAGTGCTGGGGCTGAGGGACTGAGGGTTGTGGACAGCAGATCCACATAGCAGGTCGGTGGGAATCGACACAGAGGATGTGACAGGTTGCTCTTGTTGTAGAGAGGCGTTTTGAATGTCCAGACCCACCAGGTCAATCAGAATCTCTGACTGATTTGTGCAGACGGTGCCTGTCAGAGGGAGAAAAACACAGGCTATTTTCATTTCAAACACGTATTGCTGTCTGTGTCCATCCAACTGTCAAGCACAGCTTGAAGGGTCAATTCACCCAAACAGATGCACAAAAACAAACAAATTCAAATTTTTTATGAATTGAATTAGTTGCGGAACATGAAGCAAAGGCGAAAGCAAGAATTTTCTGTGTACTTGTAACAATTTTATAGACAAATTATACAATTTATAGTAGTTGCGGAGGGTGGGGGGCACAAAATGTTTTCTTCTTCCTAGGGGGGCCTAACAGAAAACAATTGAGATGCACTGGGCTAACGTTTCTTTGCTCATTTCTACAGATTTCATAACATAGTCTCTGTCAGTCATCTCTGATTTATTAAATTTGGTTCCATTGTGTATTAATCAGCTGTGATGCACACATAATAAAAGCTTTTATTGTAAGTTTGGTAGAAGATGCACTGCAATATTTATTACTATTATGTTCTTAACACAGTGAAGACATTAAATTATCTGGTCACATGAGTTAAAATGTACCTTGTCTGACTGATGATTGTGTTTGTTGTGCTTCTTCAGTCTCTCCATTGATGGTTTGTCCTTCTACAATCTTCTTGTAAGAATTAATGACATAGGAGAGGTCGTCACTGGCCTGCAGGATGTCTCCTGGAAAGGTTACACTTGGGTGAGATTTATAAAATCTTTGAGAAAAAAAACAACAATAAAAATGACAATATTTTCCCACAGTGTTGGCTAAGTTTAGAAGTTGTGTGAGCACAAAGTTGTTTAGTGGGCATTCTAGCCTGATGTTTGCCGTTCATGAGAGCAAGGTCTCCATAAATCATACTCAACCTTATTATGCTTAAATTGGAAAAATGACTGCAAGTCATCAACAGCAATAGCACCAAATTACAGGATTTCTCACCGAGGCTGCTGTCATTATCCTCAGTCTCAGTAGCAAGCTGAAACACAGTTTGTCTGAGCCTGTCACAGTCACCATACAGCTCCTGGGAAAAAAAATGAAAAACAAAACACTACTCAGCATTCATTTCTTTTTTTTCTAAGAAACTGCTGTGTCACAAGATATGAAAAGTGTTTCTCATGCATAGCAAACGTCATTTCAGATTAGAAATGTATCCTGCTTATTCTGCTCGAAGATTCCTTGTGTTTGTTTTTAAAACAGTAAACTTTCTTTCCTTCCCCTTGTCAGGGAAATTTGATAAGCAGAGCTGCAACCTAATGAAAAACCGGTTTGCATTACTTAAGGCTTAATCAAACAGCAGTAAATTACTTCACACTGCTTTAGGGCGATATGAACAAGGTTTGCACTGCTACAACACTGTTTCCAGAAAGGTCAATTAATACCAAAGAAATAAGTTAAGTTGTTTAAAAGGTCAATTTAGCCTTAGCTTGTGTGAAACAAACCCTAATGAGCTCCTTGTCTCCGTCTGTGGAGTCTTCCCGGCTGAAGTGAGCAAGCATCTCGTTTAGGAGTTTGACACTGTTGTTGACGGCCTCCAGTGTGCTTTTCTGCTTTGTTGCTTTCTGTGTTCTCACCTCATCCTAGGGGGAAAAAAAGCCGGTGTAAACACAAGCTTTAAAAAGAAAACTTCGGCAAGTGTGTAAAAACTCCCTTTTAATATCTCTGAAAGAAAACTGCCAGAATCCCGGATAAATTAGAATACCAACGTTCAGAACCTCTAATTTTGATGCTGACACACCTCCTTGACCATGTTCTTAATGAGCCGATTGGCCTCTTGCAGATCTTCAGGCTTTTTGCTCTTCAGTAGCTCTGCTAATCTCTGAGGAGAGAGAAGAGAAAAACATCAGTGAGTGAACACTCGAGCTCTTTTCCCACAGACCCTGAAGAAACAAACTTCCCCCATCAATCAACTGCAGTCAACATAAATTAAACATGCACTCATGACCTGTGTTGGTGTGCTGCATCAAGTGAAGCACTGACGTGAAAAAAAACAAAAACTAAAGTAGCTTCAATGTTGTGGACGCACATAAAATACATGACTCATTTTTTGTGGATCATGCAAAGCCTTTTGTCAGTGCTCATCCTTCAGAATCTGTCAAACTACATCATGTTTTATTCTGTAGAGTAAAATTTACATTCAAGATTAAAATAAAACATTTAACCTAACTGCTGTAAAGACTGACAGTTTTTACTAGCTAACATAATTTTTTGCTCTCAGGACTTCAGCTCACATAAAGTTACACTCTAACAATGAAGAAAAATACTGGCTATATGTTTCTTTGTTTTCTTGCCAAAAAATAGAAGAAGGGATCAATTTGAACAAATCTGTCCATAAAATTTGCTACAGCTGGGAGACAGTAAGCCTAGAAAGCCTGGAAACTGAATGTAACCACTAGCATGGTTCTTTACGAAGTTAAAAAAGCAAAAGATCTCCATTTAACATCTTGTGTTAAATGAAGTAGAAACAGCTGGACTGTTTATTGGCCTAAGGCAGTGACTCCCTTGACCTACTAAACCCATCTATGGGCTTTAGCTTCATAAGGATAAATACCAGAGTGGCATTAATCTTCTCATTTGACTCTTAGCAACAAGGACAACAAGGGCAGATTGAAAAATGTGAAACTTTTCCTTTAACAGTCATTAGCAGAGAAGGTCTGACTATATTGGCTAATTTTGCAGGCACTCCACAACAGAGGTGCTAAAAGATTCCTGAACTGAATATACCTGTGCAGTATGAGGTCATGTACAGCAGATATATTATCGTAAATATTGATTACAATCTACACTATGTCAATACAACTGTTAATTAAAATATCTGTGCAGGAAACGGAGGTAAGAAAGAAAAGGAAGAGTCATGTGCAGTGAGTTGCAGTCTTCAAAATCACATCCCAAAATACTTCTTACCTTGCTCTTTTTTTCATCATCAAACACAGGATTCTTTGGTCGTGGAGAAGGTGATGGTATCAAAGTGGCATCAAGGGGGATTTCTGGGTCAGCTAACACAATACCTAAAATAAAAATGACAACAGATAGCTATTTTTACTCTGAAAGTAACGATTTAAGGACTTCAAGGTGGTAAAATTATCTTCAAAGTGTCCAAAGCACAACACAGTCATAACTGATCTTTGAGTGCATTATTTTTGGATGCCAATGTAAAGCAAACAAATCCTTGTATTGAGTTATAATAACTGAGCACATTTTAACAGTTTTAAGCGGCTGGGGTCTTACCCTGTGACTTCAGCATCTGATAGGCTTCACAGATCTTTGTTTCATCTGGTAAAGACACAGTCCAACTGTACAACATCTCAATCACTTTTGTCTTCACTCTCTCTGATACTTTGTCTCCCAGATACTGAAAAATAAAAGATACACATCTTAGAATAAGATAAAACATCCATTCGAATACATATGTCTCTATAAGAGTGGAATTCAGCAAAAGTGTCGCTTACTTTGTGTGAAACCACCTTAATTAATTCATTTAAAAACTTAAATTTCCCAACTTCATTGTGAAACCTTCGCCCACAGTTCTTCATACAAGCCTCCAGAACCTACAAAAGAAAGAGTCATGCCACACTTCTTGGAATTGCAACTCTTTATAGGAGAGAACATTAAAATAAAAAAAATAAAAAATAACATAACTAAATGTTAAAGCTACAGACCGTTAATGCCTGTATCGCCTCCCATTCCTGAGGGGACTGAATCTTGTGAGCCAACAGTCTAACAGATATTTGTGGGCTGGAAAAAAGAGAGAGAGAGAAACAATCCAATATGTGCTGAATGGCATAAGCATTCGCGTGTAATAGGCTTTAAAATAAGCACCATGTGTTTCTCACAATGAGGTAACACATGAGAAACATTAGATGGGTATGTTTCCACATTATCGGTAATAATAGTTTTACTGAAAGCGTGTGACCATACCCTTCTAGCTCCTTATTGATTTGGTCACAGAATCCCATTATATACTCCCAGTCTTCCTGTCTGTTGGAAGGGTTGGTGGCTTTGTCTGTAAAAATAGAAAGATGTGATCTAGCCAACACCTAAGACAAATTATCTTGTACCTGGAAAGCTAATGAATGCTGAACCATAGTGATGCATGAGCATGACCAAGATTTAAATCTGCCCTCGAGTAGACTGCTTGTACACATTTGAGACAGTAATACGTGACAATAGAGACCAGGTTACAAGCAATTCAGAGTTGTTCCTAAACGTTTTCAGCTATTTTTACGTTATAAATTTGGTCATTAATGGCCCTCAGACCCTTCTCTGTTGTGGTTCGCTCTTGCTGTGGACAGACCTCTGTGAACTTGGATGAAGTTAGAGCCTTGTGGTGTTGACAACAACCGTCTTAAACTCCAGGGTGCAAATACAAAAGCGTATTACGGACCAACAGCAGAATATAACAAACGAATTTTTTGCAATTCAGCATGTCTGTTTTATGCCGAGGACACAAGCAAACGAATTGACAAAAATTGATTTCGGCTAACGACAGCTATCAGTTGCCAGCAGCTGTTTGTGTTATCGCTAGCCACTTCTTTTTGACAACACAGACGAATTAGCGCGATACTTTACAAATTCAGCAGTGTCATGTGATTAAAACTACCGACCATAAATCCGTCTCCAATGCAGCATACACATTCACATCTCTAATATGAACAAATAACGTGAATAAAGAGTTGAAGGATCAACTTACTAAGCCAGGACTCCAGCGACTCTCCATCACCCGCCATATTTGTTTCTCAGCCTAACAACGCGTGACTACTGCTGCTTTCACGTGTTGTCGGACAAATAGGGGTTGCAGATTGCAAGTTCGTGACACAAGCGTGTCATCCTAAAGACATCTATTTATCACAGCAAGTCCAGTTGCTTTAAAACTATCAGTGCCAACAAAAGCAAAATGAGGACTTTATTTCGAACTTCGATCACGCTGATTTGATTTATGGATGAATTCTTTTTGGTACTTTTTGTTAATCCCAGCTGGACCGCAGGTCCCCGAAATATATGAATTTTAGAGAATCAGAATATACGTTCAGATCCGCACAATCGTTGAAATTCAAAACATAGAATTTGGTCTAAATTCAACCCCACTTACGTAGAAAAAAGTAATAGAATAGCTTTTTTCCCCTAAATTATATGTAATTATGTATAATTTTTATATGTAATAACAAAGTGGTAATTTTGTTTTGTTACCTGATGTTTTTCACCCAGGCATATACTAAGAATTAGTAAAGCCATTGTAATACTACCTTGTTTACAAACTAATAGCTGACAAAGCATTGCAAATTATTATTTCCTGGTGAATCGATTCAAAGCTGTTAGAATAAATGTGAGGAAAACAATTCTCAGTAAAAAGATCATTAATCTACATTAAAATTTATGTGGATTTTTTTTAGTTAATTTTGCAGAGGCAAAACTACAGTCTCACAAATAACAACTCAGTTTTTAAACAAAGGATAAACACATTTCTGTAAATGTTAAATTTAAATGCACCTGTTTTAAGTCATAAACATATCAAAATATATTTGTGTCGTCTTTTTTCAGCTAAATGCTTTAACACACAGTCTTAACTGGCTGCATTGTTTGGGCATATTAACTGAGTTGTGAATGGGACTTGAAATCCTGAACTAGAGGTCGACTCTCTTCTTGAGGGGAGAAGGGCCAGGAGGGTGCTCTTATTTGTCGTCTGCTAGAATGTCCTCATCAGTCCTCAGAGGGACACTGGTATTAGGATTAGAAACCCTATAATTTGTGTATGTCCTTCCTTTGTGCCCTTCCCACAGCTAAAATAGCAGGTGTGTCCTTTAATGTTTTTTACAAATGCATAAGCAGATGCATCACACACAACTGAAAACACTGTCAGTCTCACGATCAATAAAGTCAAATATAAAAGACATATATCAGAAGTCTTCCAGATTAAGAAAATATGGTGACACAACATTGTTTGGATGTACACAATAGTTTCAGTGAACACCAATAAGTAAGTAAGCTTGTCCCCTGTTTTGTATGGTGGCATGTTTTTGTCTGGCCTTGTTTACTGGCACTGCACCACTCCATCACAGGGGCAGCATCTGCCCCAGGAAAGCTGAAGGCATGTTATGACTTCTTTACTAGAGACAAATTAACTTGGCTTGAACAACAGAGGACTATTTGTTCTTCAGCAACAGTTAGCAACTCCCTCTCTAGAGATCAGAGAGTTAGAAACCAAATTACCAAACCCTTCCATTTGCATCTCTTTCTCCTCTATTGTCTCTAAGTTTGAGCTAGAAGGTTGTTTATGTATGCCTAAACTCTTGAAACTCGATACCACTGAATGTGTTGTTTAAGAAGTTTAGTCACTTGCTCTCTCTGTGGCAACAAAGTCAAAGACCCAAAGAAAATGGCCTGAGGACACTCCCAGTGTTGCCACCATTAAAATGGGGCTGTAAACCTTTTCTGTAATTGGCTTTCCTCTTGGGAAGCTGGTATGCTCAAGGCTGAGTCAGGATGGCATTTAGCAATCTAAACAGTTGATACAACTTCTAGTCATGCCACTCGTAAAAAAAAACAAAACAATGATCATTATGATTCTATTAGATGAATACTGATGAAACCTCTAGACAAATGTGATTACAATTCCTCTTCAGAAAGATGGAAGTTTATCAAGTCGTTGTAGCCACTTTACGTTTGTTTGTGTGAAGTATGACAAATTTAACTACTGTGGCTTTGTGTCTTTAAAACTGAAGGAGGGCCTGAATCATCAATGATGAACAATTTGGCCATGAGAGAGTACCAAGACTTTATTTTGCTTTGCAGTTACAAACCTGAGGTGGTTGCTGCGATACCTGATTTGGTCTGAAACAGCCTTTATTAATAATGCCCTCACTTCAAATGAATATCTCACAGATCCTTTTATTATGTGACCATGTGGTGGTGCTATCAGCTCAGAGGGGGTCTAAAGTGTGCTGTGGCAGAAAAATAAAGGGTTTGATGTGTGCGCTTTCCTACTTTTTGCATTACTTGTTCCTTTGTTAGTGGCATGGTTTATGCGGTGAGTAATGATACTTGAACAGAGTTTGTTTAATCATTAATTGGAACAGAAGAGGGGAGGAATTCAGCTGATATGAAGATATTTTTTAAAAGATACAACTATAGAGGGTTTTGCTCTATCTCATATCATATTTAGACTCAGCTGTGAAAAATGCTAATTACATCTACACAACAAACTGCGTGTCAACTGATTTATGTTTCACCAAATTAAGAAGTGGGAATTGGGGTTTTCAGTCAGGCCAGAAAAGTCTGGACTGAAAGCAAAGTAATGGAAAATAAAATGCTTATTTGCCTAATTTAACATGGATTGAGAGCATTTCCTCCCTTGGTACTCTTTTTCACACGGGGAAATTGGAAAATTTCTATTCTTTATTCTACATAAATTAAGTTTTGCAAATAAATAAGTAAATAAAGTTTTGAGATGCACGTCAGAAGTAAGTCCATAGAACTGCAAGAGGCTCAAGGAATAAATTTATCAGGTGCAGTTCAGGCAGATTCTAAACACGTAAGAACTCTGAAAGAAATGCATAACCACTGTCATTTGTCATGTGGTTGGATGCAGTTTGGATCAGCTTTCATGCCCATCAAAAAACAAAAGAACTAGTGTAAAGTTTATGACAAAAAGAGCACAAGACCAAAGAAGTGAAAAGAGGTCATTCATATTTTTTTTTTATTTCTTTTTCTAAACATGCTTACCCACATTAAGCCATTCTATTTTACAGTCCATATACACCCACACCAGTTCTATAGATCAAACAAGCGATATGCAATTGTGACAGCATAATCCATTACATATAAGGTTATACAGTGATGTAAAATAATGACAGATGGCTCTAAATAAAATGAGTTTTACCCATGTGTGTGAATTAATCATTAGAAAAGATAATTATTAAATCCCATGATTCACTTTAAAAAAATCTTATCATTAAGTTTTAACAAAGGCAAGACATTAGCTGCTTATCACATGTTGCATCTGGTTAAGCATCTGACCAGGGTCGAGGTCATTCTTATAATTGACCCAACACTCAGAGAAAACTTCACATGTAGATATCCACTGCTGTTCTCTTGTCCTCATCTATTTTTCTCAAACTAAATATGAATTATTAATATTTACCCTCTGGCCTCCTGAATTTGTGTGGGCCACTAAATCATGCTGTATTTGAATGTGCATGTTAGTAGAATGTAATGATCACATCCCACAATGCACCCCAACCCCCCGCAAAAAGAAAATTAAATTCATATGCATGTCTTTCCCAAGTATTTCTATGAAGCAGCAGCCTCTGCATTGCAAAATTAATCATCTACAGGAACTACATTAATTTTTACCACTTGAAGGACATAAGAAATAATAAGAAGTGTCACCGCCAGTGACATTATCAAAATCTGTGGTTAATAAAACCCTCCATGATTAGCGTTTAGTTCATTACATCCAATCTTATTCCCTGTGACTGTTGCAAAATTTCATATCTCAAAAATCATTAATTAACATGGGATTTTTTTTTTAAAGGGAAGTGATTTGCCCTTTAACAAGTTTGTCTTTTAAGGCAATGATGAGAGCAAGATGAAACCAAGTGGAGTCAATGCCACCTGTTCAATTTTCACATGCACCTCTGCTGGTTTAACCAATACTAAAGTCGGTCTCCTCAAATGATATTTAACATAATTTGTTTGAAATTATGTCATCGGAAAGTTTTTCCTTGTAAAAAGGTGAGTTTAACACAATCAGATGGACTGTAATATCAATCTACAAAACAAACAAGAAGTGCATTGAGATGGGTTAGAAGTTAGAATGAGTCAATTTTAGAAAACTTAGCACATTTGCTTTGTTTTAAACATAGTCCCCCTCTACATTTACACACTTCAGCTGTGGAGCATATGAATCCATTCTTCTTGGAGTTTTATGTCTTGGACCTTAAGACGCTGGTCCACAGCAGCAATGACATCATCATCACTGAGCTGCTTCTTCATTTAGTAAAAGAAGTAGAAGTGCTAAACTAAATGAAAAGGTGGGATGCTGGATGGGTTCAAATTCACAGGATTGGATGACTGCACAAAAGCTGATGTCGACAGTTTTCTCAGACAAAGCTGACATGTAATTCTCTATTAGCTTAAACAGAAACACCACTTGAGTTAATGACTAAAAACTCTCTGCATAATCACTTAAAGTTTAACTGCACGTGCATGTAACGTGCAGGCCACAAACGCATCAATCTCTCATAAAAATTAGTGCAGCATACCATACATAATATAACAATTAGAAAAACCAACATATTTAGCATCCCAAAGCAGATTTAAAGACCCTTAAAGACCCTCAACGTTCTTTAATTCAATCTCTACAGACTTGAGGTGTAACAGTTTGCTTGCTCTGCTCACTGTGCTGTGTCTGAATTCAAGATATATTTTCTTTTCATCAGGTTTGTTCAGTTTGCACTGTTGACTAGTTTTGCATAATTGTAAGGGAAAATGCCAATCTGTCCGTTGCACTTTCCTTTCCACCAGTTAGCATCACTTTTGTCCAGGAGCTGAATGACATCTCCACGCTTAAAGTTCAGCTCACCCTCCTCTTTAGCTTCAAAGTCAAAGAGGTGCCTCAAAAAACAAACTCCACATGGGGGAAAAAAGTGAAAAGAGAGATAGAATTGCAGTGTTTTTTAAAAAAAAATATAAAATTCTAGTTATCTGTAAATATTTACGACTCTTTTTCATTTTTGATGAATGCTTCTGTGGCACTGATAAAAAAACTTAATCTTTGAGACTAAGTCTCTGTGAAATCACTGTTTGATATCTTCAAATTCAATAAGTAAATAATTGATGGATGATTGTCAAATGATATAGATATGAATGGTCATAATTTATAGCAACAATTTGTCGTTCCATTTAAATAAGACGTGGTATAATTTCTTGTCAGTAG
This sequence comes from Acanthurus leucopareius, assembly GCA_029814765.1. NCBI lineage: Eukaryota > Metazoa > Chordata > Actinopteri > Acanthuriformes > Acanthuridae > Acanthurus > Acanthurus leucopareius. The sequence goes on along the minus strand of JAQMCX010000043.1, from coordinate 18,363,541 downwards.
TAATGTTATAATGAGAATCCAACATGCTGAGACGGATGAAAAAATGGAATATAAATTGACCGTGAAAAAGCATTGCATTTATGAGCCGACTTCTGATTAGAGAAGTAATTTTTTCCCATAGATACAACTCCACATGAATGCACCACCTCTGGCAACCTGACAATCAGAGTTTCAAATGAGACACAAATCTTTTGGTAAGCTGAAAAAATATTTACCCTATTAAAAACATAAGCTGATACCTGAGTGCTGTGAACATTGTGATATCACTGCTTTTTTAAACAGCTACTTGTAAGGTCAAAAAAATAACCTTCAACTTAACTTAACTGAGATTACTGTTGTTAAAACTGACACTTGTGGGTGCTCGTTAGGGGGTTAGTCAGTCACCCGTGTGTGTGTGTGCAAAGCTACTCATAAGTAATTAAGATAAAACTATAAATTTATTGATGGGTTGGGAAACAGAATGAGAAAAACAACAACCAATTAGCAGCAGTTCTCAAGCTTTGAGTCATGTAACATAATTTACATAATTACATAATTTCAGTCTCTTTTGCCTTTTGTTCCCGTTAACTTGCAGAATTACTTCAGGCACATCAAGCAATGTTCACTTTCCAGTCATGCAGCTATATTTAGAAATGGAGATGTGACAGTCCAGCAGGTGGCGGTAATGCAACACTTACCAATGTCAACTCCCCAAAAAAAACCCCTTTATCCAAACTTTTTATCTAATGCTTTTGTATGTATATATCCAATAATCAACAAGTTTGTGAGACAAGGAATAATTTTTTAAGATCTACTCATCATTAGCCAACTGTGGATTCAAACATGTCATCAGAGGAGTTTTACGATTAGTTGGCTTGCTCTAGTTAAAAGAATATTTTGTAAGATGGAAGTAACCTTTTAGGAGCTCATCCCTGAAATGTCACTTGATCTTGAGAAGCGAAATTAGATTTACTTGAATATTGATCCCTGCTCCAGTTCACACAAGACCTCATCCAGAAAATGTTCCTCAACATTTCAGAAGATGTCGCCCACATTATTAAATCCCAAAATAATGAAACGTTGAACCTCAAAATTTCCAACACAATTTGCAATCTCAATCTGTTGAGTAATATTATAGTATAGAATCAAAACTGCCACTTAATAAACTTACCTTGTTAAAAGATTTAATCAACTATGTGCATGTGTGATTTATTCCAGCATCTTTGTGCATGCTTCTGGCTTCTGCGTTTGTGTAAGCTCATAACTGTGCATGTTTATGTGCAGTATGTGTGTGCATTTGTCATGTCTGACCTGCTCCTCCATGTCATGGAGATAGATCGATCCACTGGGAGACACTGAGGAGTTGTGGTGATAATCCACCAGACTGTTTAATGAGTTGAACTCTACCACCCAAAGGAAATACTTTCCTGCACTGTCATGCAGGACCTTGAAGTGCTGGACGTTGCTTGCACACCTGGGGAGGACAAAAATGTGGACAAGACATTTGAGGAATTTTTGTCAGCAAAAACAGAGTGAGAAACAAACAACAGAAAATTCTTGTCAACCATAAAAGGCTAGTAAAGGGAAAAGGGCATGTCTGGGTGACACAGGGCTGAAATGATACCTGAAAAAATTCAAAGCAGCTGACAAGGTGATGCAGATGTTTGGATTTAATATGAGTACAATCAGAACTGTGAGCAATGCAATCATACGACATCAGAAAAGTTGTAAGATCATGCTAATTCAGGAGTAACTGATAGTTTTTTTGCTGTTATTGTTAAAGGTAAAAAGTTTGAGCAGGATTAAAAATTCCTGTTGATTACTTCTGTAACAATCTTAATAAAATTTTAAAAAATGCATTCCTTTTCTTTGATCCAAGATTAATATTTATCAGTATGTTTTGTGATATAAAAAACGGTGTTGTGCCTCTACAAGATTTTAATACTGATAACATCGATCTTAGCTGATAAGTCCACCTAATATTATAATCAAGTTTTCAAGAGTGCAAAAAGAAAAAAATTCTAAGCAAATGCCAAGAAATTAGTTTTTGCAGTCATCAAACAGACAAGCAACAATAAAATGAATGGTCACAATAAATAAACAAAAAATATTTCGTTTAATAAAACGCCAACATCACTGTGATAATCTTCTGTAGTTAAGATGCAGGAGTCAACCTGTCAAACTACAGGGGAGACACAGCAAAAGAAACCCTGGCAGTTAAGGACATTTCACCAAGTTACATCAGATGTGACAGTGAGACTCAGAAAGGTCGGAGCTCAAATTAAATTTTGTTTTTTTGGTATTAAGTCATCACACACACAGGAGTGAGTGACAGCTCGCCTTGACAGATCAATGATAAGGCTGTCAGACTGACAGTTGACAGATGAAGAGTCTTTTACAAAGAAGTCACCTTGGACAAGGCAGGTGAGGCGGAAAACACAACTCAATCTGTGTAAAAGATGTAAATATAGGAGAGAGTGAACCTCTCTTTACTGAATTTAATGCTTTTAGATGCATCTTGGTCTCAGTCTGTCATCTCTGCATTGGTAATAAACCATTCCTTCCTACGACATCCTAAAGTTCACACAAACACACTCATGCAAATATGTTGCCTGTTTTTTTCTATACAGGACAGAAGGAAAAGCTAAGGTGTGAAAAAATAAAATGAATGACTGCTGAAGTGAATCCCTTAAGCTGCATCAGTTTAGGGTTAATATTAACCATTTAAAATATATTACCAAGGCTATGAAGTTACATGCTAGTTCTGAATTGTCAAAGTATGTCTTTCAATAAAAACAGGGCTGCTATTAATAGTAACAACTGTGCTTTTTCTACAGTGACAGCTCAAAATGCCTCTAAAAGGTGGACTTGCCAAAGAGGGGCCACTGCGACCTCAGCCACCCTGTTACTCACATTGTCCCCTCACACTGGGGGGGCCTTTAAATTACTTCTGTCACTGGGCCGCACCCCGGTGGTTTAAGACCCTCATTACGTAACTGCAGCGGCCCCCCAGTTTGAGTGCTGCCAAGACCTTTGTTGTACGTCATTTCACATCTCTTTCACATTTGCTCTTCTGTAATCTCTCTATTGTCAACGATAAAGGCACAAAAACTTTGAAATGAAACTAAAGAAATGTAGAACAAAATCCAGTCTGAATGCACCTTTAGAGGTGTCGCACCTGTTAAAGATGATCAATATAAGTTTGTAAAAATAGACAGCTGCTTTACAATGATCAGCTGTTTGTTAATTTGCAGCAAAAGGAGCATTTTGAATCCTTTTTTTTTCACTGCAACAGGTATGAAGTTGGATCTGTCAGCAGCAGGTGGTGGAGCTTCTGTGGTGAAATGAAATTTAATCCTCTCCTATTTTTTCGGTGTTGGCAGAGGCAGTTCACTACCTTTTTTCACTCTGATTTAGTCACAACAAGCCATCTGAAAAATGTGATTTTTAGTCTTTTTTTTGTTTCGATTCTGAAACGATGTTCGCACACGGAGCAGTTTGTTTACAAGTTGCAGAGAGACGCTGATTGAAGTCGGCATGAGCTGTATCTTCTTGAGCACCGAATTGAAAATATCTGTGGTGATTTGTAGGTTTGTAATTTTCCCATCAGACAGGTTGTTCAGTAAAAATCTCTGGTGTTTGTCCTGAAAATTTTTATGTGTTTGACATCAAAGGATTGAGAAGCCGGGCTTAACCTGTTACTGTCCTCCCAAAGCATTTGCTCCCATCCTGGAGTCACTCTTTATTTTTTTTGGGGGGGGCGGGGGTCCTTATCTAAGGAAGGGTCTAAGGATAGAATAAATCAATGTTTATACAGCCCCTTAAGGCAATTTTTTAATTGGTGATATTAGCAATAAAAATAAAATTGACTTAACTTACTTCTTAGCTAATCAGACACCCAAGACACCAAGAACTTTGATGCATTTGGGAAGCCGGTCTTTTTTTTTTACCTTTCCTGTTCCATGGAAATTCATCAGCAGCGATTTTTCACTTCAACACATAATGGACAAAGTTAAAACTAAGATGAAACAAAGACATTTCCAGGCGGACGCATAGTGTTTGCTCTCTGGATTATTTCAAAAAGGGAAACAAGTGACAGCTGGACTTACTAGATGTAACATTTCTGTTGGGAGTGGGCAGAAACGCATCACTCAGACTGGGTTACTTACTAATGAACTCTGACTTCCATAAATTTTTTAGTTAATTTTTGAGTGAGTGTTCAGGCAGGCCAGATGGCTTTGTTTTTTAAAAGCTACACAGTCTTATGAATTTTTGTTCAAAGGATCCTGGGTTGCCCCTTGTCTTTCAATTAGATTTAAATTTAAATAATTTATCAAATGGCACTGAATGGTTTTGATTTTAGTCAGTGATGACTGTAAAATTAGTCTGCAGGGTTTAAACAAAGCTGCAGGACAAGATTAAATCACTGTTGCAAAAGAAAATCGATTTAATTTCTTTGCCTTTCCATTTCTTACTCAGCTATGGTGACGAAAAGCAATAGCCTGCCATCTAACATACAAGAGAACTTTGTTCTCTCTTTTTATTCTCTGAAGCTAACATAGTTATTTTTGTAATGACATGCATTTTAAAGCTTAGCAGCAAACCTAGTTTTTTTCATTTTGCTCATTGTGCCGGTGCAGAGCAGGGATGAAAGTGTTTTGCATTTAAAGCACCGTTAGCGACAATGTTACAGTATCTTCAGAACACAATAAACAGTTTGACAAGTGTGTGTGTGCGTGTGTGTGTGTGTGTGTGCGTGTGTGTGTGCGTGTGTGTGTGTGTGTGTGTGCCAGCAGAAAATATACTAA